>JAPPVO010000029.1:120125662-120176321 GCA_030407325.1 Camellia japonica
TTTGCTCGCAAGAATGACTCTAACTCCCTTTCCTCCTCCTCTGCCAGTCCTAAGCCGAGAAGGAAAAATCGTTCTTCATCACCTTGTTGGACAAAAATTTTCTTTAAGGCTTCCTCACTTTTGTCGGCTGGCTCTTTGTTGACATCATCCAGGACTTCCATGTCCTCGTCCTTAATTTCTACTATTTCTGCCTCTCTCCGTTCCACGTTCAGTGGATTTCATTTCTGCCATGGAGCAATTCTTTGCCTGCACCTGATCCCTCTAACCTCCTCAATTCTATACTCTGTTGGGAACTGCAACAGTTGGTATAGTGTTAAGGCAACAACCCTCATTACGTGTAACCATGGCCTCCCCAGGATAACATTGTAAGGGGAGGGGGTGTCAATTACTGTGAACTCTGTACTTACCTTCTTGGTGCCTGCCTGCACCTCCAAATTCATTGATCCCAGGGGCCATGTCGGTGTTCTATTGAACCGGACCATTGGGCTGCTGGACTGCTCCAAATCATCTTGGCGAAGGCCAAGCTTCTTGTAACATCTGACATACATGATGTCACAATAGCTGCCTTGGTCAATCAGAATGCGCCTTGCCTAACATTCTCCAATTTTAAGGGTTATTACCAGAGCATCGTTGTGCGGATGTTGCGCCATGTCTAGGTCTGCTTCAGTAAAGGACACTATTGGTCCCTGGCACTCGTCTGTCTTAGGCCTCTTTTATTGGACCTGATACACATGTTGTAAGTGCTTTACCCTTTGAGTCTTCCTACGTACCTCGTTCTCATTGACCCTCGAGTGAATCACATTGATCACTCAAGGTCCGTTTGCTTGCTGTTGTGGTGCTGGTAAAGGTGGTGCTGCCGGTGCTTGGGGTAGCCTTGCATGTTCTTCCCTTATTCTGGCCTCATTTACTAGGTCCCTTAAGTGACCTTGTTTGACCAAATTTTCCAAATGCGCCTTTAGGGCTCTACAACCTTGCGTCAGGTGTCCATCTTCATTGTGGTAAGCACAGTGCTTCCCTAGACTTCTCCCCATAAATTTGCCAGAGACCTTCTCTGGCGCTCTGTAATACGGCTGGTTCCTGATCCTTTCTAGAACTTCATAAACTGGGATCCAGAACACAGTGGTGACTGTCTGTACAGCCCTCAGTCCTGTCTCTTGTCTGTTATATCCAATATTACCTTGGCCTTGCTTCGGCGAGCCGTTTCTCTTTTCCTATTTTGACGCCTTCATTCCCAGTGTATCCTCTTCTACTTTAGCATATTTCTCGATCCTTTCCATAAGTTCTTCCATACTCTTTGGTAAAGTCTTTGCCAGCGACTTCCGAAGCATGCAATCATCCTCCAGGCTATTTTTAAAAGACAAGACCACCAACTCCTGGTTGCATCCTGGTATTCGGTTGAACACCTCATAATACCTTTTGGCATAAGCCCTGAGGCTTTCACCCTCGCCAATTTTCAGAGCCATCGGGGAGTCTACCCTCAATGGCTGCAGTTTGTTTGTAACAAATCTGGCCACAAACATATCGGCCAGGCCTTCCCAACTTTTCACAGTTTCTTTCGGCAACTTGTGAAACCAATCTGATGCGATTTTCCTAAAGGATGAGGGGAACACCTTGTAGAGCAATGTTTCGTTCCCGGTATATAGTGCCATTAAATTTAAATATAAGCCGAAATGAAAGTTCGAATCGGACTTACTATCATATATCTGGAACCTCGGCATATGGAACCTTTTTGGGGCCTTGAACTTATCCAACTCCACAGAGAATGGTGTTCTCGGCTTGACCGGAGATATGACCTCAGCATTCTGCTGCTTCCTCTGGAGGTAGTCCCTCAAGTCCTCCTTAGTCCGACCAGGAGCTCAGCTATCAATGGATTTCAACCTCTTTGGTGTGCTGCTCCCGGCATCGTTATGAGTCCTCTTGGACTTCTTTTCAGTCACTGTGTCGAAACAAAGTTCCTTCCCCTAAACATCCTGATGTTCCTTGGCATAGTTTCCTTTGGTACAAGGTGTTTTCTGAGACTTTCCTCTTATTGACTCTTCTCGCCCGACTTCGCTCGAAGGTCGATGTGAATGCTCCTTCGCCTTGTCATGCTGAGGGGCCATTGGGACTACTTTCTGCCCCCATTTTTGGGCGTCATTCTTGGCTGCTGGAATTGGCGTGCCTTTAATGGAAATTGTGGTTACATGACGTTGTTCTGCATCATGAAGTTGACAACCGATTGTAGGTCTGCCAACTTGTTTTCCATTTCTTTCATCTCGCCGTCCCTCCTCAGGCATCTATCTTTCCATACCTGGAGGTCGCTTTCGTTATAGTACTCATCTCGGCCTGCTTTCTCCGATGGGTCTCCCTCTTGGTCGATGTTCTTCTCCCCGGGATTCTGATCTCGTAGTCCTTCATTAGGGTTCTCCTCCTCCATGTTAGGATCGGCATGTTTACTACTCCTACTAGAGATGTCGTCCCCAATCTTCTCTTTCTGTCCGTCGTTGGCCATCTATTCTTCTACGTTCCCACAGACAGCGCCAAATTGTGGGTGTTGATTTTTGACCACACAACCAAATAGGGAAACGAAGTAGGAGAGCACTGGCAAATAGATTACGCCCAAATAGTCTATCACAGAAAGATAAGAATCCGGCGGTTGTTCGTTCACCTGGGGTTACTCCTACGATCAAGTCAGTAATTATCTCTTAAAGATAATCAATTATGCTTAACTCACAAGAAACAACTTACTGCTTACAGTATATCACACATACCTCAGACCCACGGGGGTGCCCTACCTTTATGGCCAGTACTGACCTGATCCCTGTAAAGGCCTAACTTCAATGGACTCAGGCTCAATGCTCATCTTGGGCTCTCAGCTAGATTGGGATAAACTCCCTAGGAGCTTTATCTTTATCCAGACTGAGATCCTCCCTTGTTCTATGACTCTTGTCCCTTATCCGTTCATCCTGGATTCCAATATTTCTGCAAATTACCTCGGCCTAGCCGAGATCACATCGACATCATAACCAGGCCACGTGGCACCTCGGCTGATATTTCAGTATCACCTTAGCCACGGGTTGTCACTCTCAAAATATGTCCTCACAATAATAGATATGCGTCGATTTATGGATAAACAATGCAATTCTATTGTAATAAGAAGAAAAACCTACAAGATTAGAGAAAATTCCAATAATGAAATCTAACTAGGGAAGGTTGTATAGAGGACTTAAACACTTTTTGCACCAACTTGTCTGGGAATTTTGGACGTGTTTGCCTCAGACTGAGAATTGTTAAGGTAACAAAACTGTTGTGGCCAATATCATGTGGAGTAGTATTATTCTATTTGGTTTTGAGTTTTTAAAAATAGATTTTGAGTTTTTTATTTTTTGTATTTTATAAATCTTTTTTTTTTTTTGTCTTCATATTTTAGATGCACCTAATATATAAATAAACTCAAAAATTTAAAATACTTATCAAGAAATTTAAAAAGAATTCAATAAATATAAAAATGTGCTGATTTATATATATATATATATATATATATATATATATATATTGTATTTACTAAATTTTATATAAAAAAATTTCACAAATTTTATACATTTTAAGTATATTTAGATCAGACCCCAATGGTCTAATAGCTACATGCTAGGGTGTGGTGAGGGAGAAGTCAGTGATTTGAGCAGATGAAGCAGTAGTGAACCTTTTTAGTTGTAATCTAATTATACTAATATACTAATACTATCTTTGTTATAAAATAAATAATAATAAAAAAAGTATATCTAGACTAAGTGAATTTAACAAAAAAAATATATAAATGATTAAAATATTAAAAAATTTAACAAAAAACCAAAAATTGCAGATTAAAAAACTCAAAAACATCTTTGCATACTCTAAATTTTTACTTAGAAATGTATCCACTATAACTATTCCGTGTTTATTCTGAAAGAGATAGTATAGTGGATATTAAATTTATATAATATGAGATTATATAGAATAAATTTGAATTACAAAATGACATTTTAAATACTTTTAAAATAATTAAATCTAAATTTATAATAATACTCATTTCATAAAGTTGCTCCAACATTGTGAATATTTATCGTGCTAAAGTTGCACACGCACCGCAACACAGACTTCAGTGTACTATTTTTCTATTGGGCAAATTATCAACACCCCCTCAAAGTTCGACTAAATTGCAGATTATTTCCGAGATTTGAGAAATTATATCCCGTCCCTTGAGGTTATATTTGCATAATAAACTGTCCCCTGAGGTTTGTATTTGCATAACAAATAATCCCCTCACTTGTTATGCAAATATAAAGCTCAGGGGGCAATTTGTAATTTTCCAAATCTCAGGGAAAATCCGTATTTTAGTCAAATCTCGAGAGGGTTGTTGGTAATTTGTCCAATTGTAAATGTGTTTGTGTACAGATATTATTCTTATCTTTACAGTTAATTTATATTAATTTATTTGTATCAAATTAACTCTCCATTTCTTTTTCTTTTTTTTCATGCCTTTATTTTAATTTCCAATTGTAATAACAAACAATGATGAAATTTTCATTATTAAAAAGTCAAACTCATTAAAGGCGATGTATAAAGTACGTTCAGCCAGCTTGATTGGCCGATCGTCTGCTCAACCCGTTTAGTCAGTCTAATTTTTTTAGGGTTTGAAAAAAAATATTTAGTCTATAAATTTTAGTTGGACAAAATTTTGAACTCATTTAATTTTCAGACTAGACATTAGATAAAGAGTTTCAGCTCAATCCACCTATTTCGAAAATATTAATTTTAATTTTTGTATTTTTTAGTTACAAAATAAATAAAAAAAATAACAAATGATAAAGAAAAATACATATTTATATACATTTCCTTTTATAGCTTAGATTAAACCACTTCTTAAAAGATTATATTTATTTTATAATTAATTATATTAATATTTTAAATTTAAATAATTATTAAAAATGTTTACAATAATTTAATAGCCCTTTAAAATGAGAAAAAAAAAAATAGTAGTTCATATCTATTAAGTTAAGTTGACGGACTTGAGATTTAGACTTTCTTTTAGGGCTGGGTTTGGATTGGCTAGGTTATGCCCGATATTTGTCCACTCCTATTTTAGCATAGCATACACTACATTGCTAGCTAGCTAGCTAGCTATATATATATTAAATTTAATTTTTTATTATTATTGAATTTTTTTTATTTTAGCAGTGTCCCACCTAAATAATAAGTTATTCAAGATCCTATAAGTGATTAAGTACCTGATAAGTTTAAAAAAAAAAAAAACAAAAAAAAAAACAAATCGTAAGTACCTCAAAAAAATATTCAGATTTTAAAAAGGAGAATTATCAATGAGTCTTTTTTTTCCTTTCAAGATTACTAGTAAGTCCTATCAAATTTTAATGTGAACAATTAAGTCATGTTTTTCATAACTAATTCATAACAATTGTATAAATAATTTAATTTTTTTAAAAATATATTTTCAATTGTACAAATTAAACAAGTTATATCAAACAATATCATATAATAACAATTTGATCAAAAGAACTATTGCATAATATGATTCATTTTCTATTACCTCATAAATTGCTAATAAATTGTTAACTAATCCAACATGGTTAATTTTCTTAATATTCCATTAAAGAATTGTGAAGAAAAACATATAGTGAAAATTTTATATATTTTTTAGTGGAGATTATCCCTCGGTAGTACTATTAAAAATTATTACAGATTCATAAAAAGTTTAATATTATATTATTAATGTGTATATAAAAATTATTATTCTTATTTTGATTTTGTGAAGAGGATACTACTTAGAATAAAATATATCACGGAGAATTTAACTTTTTGTGAATAAGTGATCAAATATTAAATTTAATTGTCCACAATAAAATTCATAGGACTTGCTTGTATTTTATTCTTTATTTTTTACTTAAAATAAGATTAATTGATAATTTTCTCAATTTAGAATGTGTACATCAAATTATTATGTGTGTGATCCACATACACAAGACTTTGGGTATGGCCTAATAGTCTTATAGCCACATCTTAGAGTGTGATGAGAGAAAAGTCAAGAGTTCGAATTGATGGAACAGCGACGACCCTTTTACTTGTAATCTAATTTTACTAACAAACTAATATCCTACAATCTTGGGCAAAATAAATAAATGAATGAATCCATAGTACACCAAAGTAAGTGGAGTTTCAATTTTCTAAAGTTGCTAAACCATTTATCTTATATAATTAATTAAGAAAATTAGCTATGCAAAAAAATTAAATTGATCCAATATCGATTGTCATACTGTTAGATCATTTTTTTTATACGGTCTACTGCATGTTATTCTCAACTTATCATATAAAATGAATGGTTCATATCATTGACATTTGGTACAAATTAATCTCACAATGCGCCAACCTACGGCCTACTACATGTTCTTCTCAGCTTATCATATAAGATGAACGGTTCATATCATTGATATGGGAACAAATTAGTCTCACAATGCGCCAATTTCCTGTGAAATTGAGTTCAACTTTAGTAAATTGGAACTCAATTCAGTATACAACATACATTTAAATTTTAAACAATTTTCTTAGGTCACGTTCGATAATGTTTCAATTTTTTATTTTTGTTTTTAATTTTTAGAAATTGAGAAGAAAAGCTTGTTTGTTATTTTGGTTTATATATACATATATATATAATTCAAATTTTCAAAATTTTTGGAAAATAAAAAAAATACATATATTTTTACTTATTTTCAAAATAAGTTTTCAATCTTTCCACCTTCCCCATCACTCACTACAGCCACCGGTCACCTACCACTACCAACGATCAATCGCAGCCAACTACTATGACACTTTGATGAGTTTCGACTATCGAATGATCACATCAAATGAAATCCAGCCACGTTTCGACAGCCCCTCAGCCATTCTATAAATTCCTGCCACTAATTCCGATGATTACTTCCAACCAATCCCACTGTAAGACATTTGTCCACCCTCCAACATTATCATATAAAACCATAGTAAATTTTGTTTTGTGATGGATGAGGTTGGAAAGGCAATGGGTGGTGTAGTGTAGCCCAATAGTCTACGGTTTAGTTAGGGGAAAAAAACAAAGTTTATTGACTATGGGACTATTTAATAATCTAATTCAACTCATTCAATAAAAATTAGTTAAATGTATTACTAACTAAATTAGCAGAAGACATTCCATATGGATATTGTAGTTTGCCGTTTGGTATACCAAGAAAAGGATGCAAAATTCCCTCTCATTCTCTGTTTCCAACCTCTTCTTGCAAAAACAAAATAATGTCAAATTAACCTGATAAAACAACTAGATTAATTGAATCCACCTATCACACTTAAATTAATATTTAAAGTCTTTTTCAGACTTGTACTCTTTCAAAGAAGAGGAATAACACACCGACACTTGCTTGGTTAATGCACATACCACAAAATGCAGAGTAGATTATGCTTAATTAGAAAACGAGGCTAATGATATAATTGATAATTAAACTAATAAAAATTCTAAAAGCATAGAATTAAAACACATAAAGCGTAAATAAAATATATTATGTGACAAACTCAAGGGATGACTGAGTGGTAAAAATTTGAGGATAAAATCTAACTTCTTAAATTCGAGTCATTTTAAGAGAAGTTTGCTTAGTTAGTCAAATTATGTACAAGCTAGTCGAATTCATTTTAGATGTGACATAGGCAAATTATTAATAAATTTCAACCACAACTTAATTTTATTTTTGAGTTCTAATTATGGACACAACATATTTTCTATGATTTTTTTGGGTGTTCTAATTTTCTAATTATTCGTACGCAATGTATTTTCTATGCTTTTTGTATGTTCTAATTGTGTGCACCTGAAACTAATATTAACAAGGATTTGACCCATAAAAGTCAAAGTTCAATATGTTGTATGATCTAATTGTGGGCACCTAAAATTAATATTAATAAGGATTTGTCCCATAAAAGTCAAAGTTCAATATGTTGAGTGGACGCACACAAATCTAGTGAATTAATAAACATGATTAAAAAAAAAAAAAAGTTAGGCAATTGGCTAAGGAGAAAAAAAAAATTTAAAAAAGCAAACACAAACACAAACCTATGACAAACTTTGTTAGATGCCGACAAAATCAATAGGAAGGATCAAACAATGTCTCATAGTACTAATTTCTTGAAAATACTCAAAACTTTCGGTTGTTACTTAAAATGCAAAAGGTCAACTAATAATATTTTGTTTTATGGTTGTTAACTTGTTAGGTAAAAGAATTACAAATATTAATTGCACACAAAAGTTGAATTTTATTGATTAATGGAAATTGAAACAAGCAATAATGAGGGTTTGGTATCGTTTCATTTTCGATGTTTTGTTTTTTTTTTTCTTTTTTTATTTTTCCAAAACACAAAAAATATATATATATATAATAAATAAATAAATAATAAAAATTTACCCTTCTTTATATCATTGAGCTGAATAAAAATTATCTTGAGTCTTAATTCAATTGCAAATGCTATTTTTATGTAAATTATAAATAGATCTCTGATAATGTTTATTAAAAATACAGATTCCCCTAACGTTTGAGAAGCTACATTTCATCCCTTGGGATTTCCAAACATCACATAATAAATGGCCTACAACGTTAATTAACCGTTAAGTCATACTAACAGAGTGTATGACACAAGTAATAATTTTTTATTTTTTATATTTATGAAAATAGCTATATTAACCTTTATAGAGTTAAACACTTTATTTATTTTTTATTTTTTCTATCTCACCTTCCTTATTTCCCATTATCTCTCAACTAGTATGAGCACTTTGCCTAACCATTGCATCACCTTCTCCCACTGTCAATCAACACCACTATCATTAGTATCTACATGTATTTGGTGTGTCGTTAAGGAGAATTAGAGAATATTATGGTGGTGTAGAGAGGAAAATTTAGTAGTTAGTATGATTATAATTTCATTTTTTGGTATTAGAGACTGTTTTAGTAATTTATTTATGTTAGGTCTATTGCAAGAAAAATTCTAATAAGGGAGCATTTGTATTCTTCAAAACGTGAGGAGCGAATACATATTTTTGACAAATTTCAAGAGGTGTAATTGTAATTCATTTTTATTTTTATTTGGAGAAATCTAGAGTGTGCACCTTAAAAAAAGGCACATCATAAAAAAAACATTGTAATTGTTTGTTTGTGGTGAAAGTTACAAATATTTATTGTGTATTGCGTTTCTTCATAGTAAAATTTATTACTGATCTAAATATTTCTTGTGTGTATTATGTCAGTTTATGGTAAACCTTATTATTGATCTATGGTATGCACTCATAAAGTGAAAATTACCAACCATTGTAGTTATGTAACAAATTGTGACTATGTTATGAAAGATGTACAAATGTTACGAATTTTTTGTGATGATAAATATTATGGATCATTTTGAGAAAAAAAAAAAAAAAAAGAAGTTATGAATCATTTTGAGATTTGATTTAAATATGAATTGCTCCATTTGATTTGAAAAATGACATTCGGTCCATAAATCCAAATTCCAATTTTGTTTGGCCAAAGATCTAGGGGCTAGAAAGCGTTGTCCAAAAGGACAAGCTTAGACAAAATGGCCAAAATATCCCTAGATATATATATATATCACACACGATACTCACATAAGACCAAACCCTTTTCTTTTTTCCATTCTTCTTTTAACAAAACCTCTCTCTCTCTCTCTCTCTCTCTCTCTCTCTCTCTCTCTCTCTCTCTCTTCACGGTTGAAAACCTAACTCCGGTAGCATCCATCGTCGTATGCCTAAGATCTTCCGTCGTGACTTCTTCGTTCAACAACTGCGGTGGCAGCTACAAGCGATTTAACTCCTCCATCGTCCGCCTCCTCTGCTAGGGCTTTGATTACATCGTCGCTATGGCTTTGAGTTGTCCACCGATTCATAACCCTGATACTCGCAATCGAACTCCGCTAGAACCTCCCTAAACATCTCTACCAACACCCCCCCCCATCCTTCTTCACACCTCCTTCTTCCTCTCATGCTCCACCTCTACCATCATATATTCGGCCGTCGCACGTGGCGACGACCCTTCAGTGTCATCGTTTGAGTTGGAGAGAAGAACAAAGATCTGGAACACCACAACAACAACAACCGTTTATAGTGTACGGCCAGAGTGCCTGATTCAAACCTCCAATCCCGGAATGCCTACTAGTCATCGTCGTCGACATTCGTTGATGAAACAACAACCCTATTCTCCAAATCATGATCAAACCACTTTCACTCTCTCTGTCAACTTCTCTCTTCTCGTCTTCGAAACCCTAACATCAATAACTACTTACCTAACCCTAAATATCTCTCACTTTGTTTTTCCCAAGATCAGCGACGAGTTTCGTCCTTAACCCTCTTATTTCTTCTAGGTTCATATTAATTTCTTTTTAATTATTGCTTTTGATCTCTTAATTAAGTTGTTTTTGTGTGTGTGCGCGTGTTTGTGTGTATTGAATCTAAGTCGTTTGGTATGTATTGTTGTGATGATTTTGAACCAGGATGTTTTGAGAGCTATAGTGGTTCGGTAAGAATGGAATAGCTTGGAGGGCGCTAGGGTTTTGAAATTGGATTCCAAGAAAGTGAAATTCTATAGTTTGCAGAGGTATGAGTTTCGACTTTGAATTGGGAAGATTGAGTTGATTTTCAAACATAGGAACTCGGTGGCTTCGTGGAAGAAGATGAAAAAAGAAGGAAATTTTGAATATTTGGTTAATGAGGCCTCAAATCTGTTAAAGCCGAACAACAAATATTTGGAGCAACGCAGATTTGGTGGTCAGAAGGTGTTAGCGTCAAAGCACACCTTTGGTTCTATTTCTATGAGATCGGAGTTTGCTGCAGCCGCTAGATCTTCCTCCACCATCCCTTCTACTTTGTCCCCAACTACCGAAGCCGAAAAACCTCCTACAGATTTGAACATATATATATATATTAGGGTTTTGAGATTTGAGATTTGATCCAGATCTACTCTTTTCGATTTTAGATCTTAGATTGAAGTTTCTTTTTTTCTTTTTTTTTTCCTATTTTTAGAATAGATCAGAATCCTCTCTCTCTCTCTCTCTCTCGCCTTCTCTCTTTTTTATTTTATTTATTTTTGTTGTTGTTAGTATGATGAATGTTGTGATGAAGTTATTGATAATGATGAATGTTGTTGACAAGATATGTAATAGCATTGAACAGATATGTAATGGCTCAACAGATAAGGGAAAAGAGAAAAAGATTCCAACAAATAGTGGACTCATGGACATATATTTTAACAATAGAAAAAAAAATTGAACAAATAATTTTTTTGAACAGTGAATATGATCTGTTCAAATAAGTAAAAAAAAAAAATGAGAATTTCAACACATACACATACACACACACATAGAGCGAAGAGGTGTAAAAATTTAAATAGATAAAGTAAAAAAATTTAACAGATAGGGAAAAAATTTTAACAGATAGATATAAATTTGAACAACTAGTAAAAAAAGTCAACAGATAAATTAAGGGATGAAAATGCGAACAAAATGTCCTCCTAAACAATAAAAATGACTTCTCACCAAATTATTTCACAAATGGTGGAACTCTCACCAATTTAAAAAATATCCACTGGATCTAATGCCTTATACTCTCCTTACGTTGGCTTTTTAGCAATTTTCTCTTTGAAAAAGTATAAATACCTCATTGTTAAAAAAATTTATTTAACAAAATTAATCGAAAAATTCAAATTCATAAATGCCCTCCTGTACATGAATTAATAATTGAATTATCCTTTTAACATTATTAAAAACTATTAATTGAGTTAATAATTTATTAATAAAATGAGTTATTTGTTATAAAATTAGAAATCTCATAGGTGTAGAATGTAATTTTCAGAACTACAACGAGTGATTTGTATTTTAAACTATGAGTGGGCGTAGGTCAGTTGCGGCCACGGAACCTCCAATCCGCTATCCGTCCGCCAGATTGGCGAATTGGAGAAAATCAATCTACATCCGTCCACCAATCTGGTAGATATGGATTGAGCGGATTAGTGGATTGGCGGATGGATGCGAATCGGTTTGGCGGTTTAAAATTTTATAAATTTTCAACATAATTCAAGTTGTGCACTTTCTCAAAAAAAAAAAAAAAGAGTATTACAGTCAATGACTTAAAAATATATTACAATCACTGCATGCCTCATCCAAAGAAAAAAAAGTTTGAAATTTAAGAATATTACAATCACTGCATGCCTCATCCACATATTACAATCACAGCATGCCTCATCCACATAAAGTATTGCAATCTGTGGTTCTTAAAATATAAAAATAATTCAAACCATCAAAACTACGAACAGAGCAGTAATAGAGATTGTATGCCTCTGTATTGCTATATCTATATTTGTTTTTGAAAACAAAAACCAACCAGCATATATCATCTTTTTTATTTATTATTTTTAGAGTTAGATTTAAAAATAAAAAAATATAGATAAATAATACATTTATTTTTTTCAATTCAAAAAATATATTCAAGTTGAAAACTCTTTTTCAACAGAATATATTTAACAGAATATTTAAATTATTTTTCAATTGAAAACACAAATAGAATATCTAAACAAATTGAAAGCACAAAATCTTACAAATTATTAGGGGTGCTAGTGGTTTAGAGATTCGGTTGCGGTCAAATGAATCTCAAATCCACCATTCATCCAAAACTAGACGGATTGAATAAAATCAATCCGCAACTATCTACTCGTCATCACGCATCCGTCCAAATGTGGTAGATCGGTTTGGATCGGTCAGTTTAAACATATCAGTATATCCGCTGCTTACTCCTATTTTAAACAAATCTTATAAGATGTAATTATAATTTACTCCAATTATATATATATATATATATATGGTGATAAGGTGCATGCAAATGTATACTGTAATAGCTCCTGTGTGAGTGATTTTCTGACCACACTGCCAACTCAGTATTCAGCTGGAGAGCACTGACAGAATAGATGGCACCTAGCTGACCTGCAATAGAAAGAGAAGACTCCGGTGGTGGTTCGTCTACCCGGAGGCACTCCGACGATCAAGTCAGTATATCTCTCATAGATAATCAATAGCTAAACTCATAAGCTTGAGCATAAAAGCATACCTTAGACCCATGGGGGTGCCTCTCTTTTATAACCAATACAATCCTAGTCCCAATAGGAGCCTAGCCCTAATGGACTTAGGATTACTGCTAATCTGGGACTCCTAGTGGGATTAGGATAAACTCTCTAAGAGTCTTATCTTTACCCAAACTGAAGTCTTCTCCCAATTTAGGACTCTTGTCCCATATCCGCTTATCTCGGATTCCGGTATCCCCGCAGATAACCTCGGCCTAGCCGAGATAACCTCGGCATCATGACCAGGACACGTGGCACCTCGGCTGACATATTGGCGTCACCTTGGCCACGTGTTGGTGCTCAGAAAATATATCCCCACAACTGCCCCCTAGGTTCTATTACCTCGGCATTCTGAGGTGATGGAACCTATATCGGTACTTTCCAGTACGTCGGCTTAAAGTATCGCAGCCGAGATCATCGTTAAGGCCGACATGTCTCTTTAAAGAACAAGAATTCCGAGAACCCGTTCACACGTATGAGCTGTTATACATAATCTCGGTTTAACTTTAACTTGTAAACTTTTCTCAAGTTTCAACAAGTGTTAAACAATGATCTCGGTTTAACTTCAACTTGTAACTTGTCCACAAATTTCAACAAGTGTTAAACAATGATCTCGGTTTAATTTCAACTTGTAAATTGCTACAAATTTCAACAACTGTTAAACAATGATCTCGGTTTAACTTCAACTTGTAAATTGCTACAAATTTCAACAAGTGTTAAACAATCATCTCGGTTTAACTTCAACTTGTAAATTGCTACAAATTTCAACAAGTTTAAACAATGATCTCGGTTTAACTTCAACTTGTAAATTGTTACAAATTTCAACAAGTGTTAAACAATAATCTCAGTTTAAGTTCAACTTGTAAATTGCTACAAATTTCAATAAGTGTTAAACATCATCTCGGTTTAACTTCAACTTGTAAATTGTTACAAATTTCAACAAGTGTTAAACAATGATCTCGGTTTAACTTCGACTTGTAAATTGTTACAAATTTCAACAAGTGTTAAATAATAATTTTGGTTTAATTTCAACTTGTAAATTGCTACAAATTTCAACAAGTGTTAAACATCATCTTGGTTTAACTTCAACTTGTAAATTGCTACAAATTTCAACAAGTGTTAAACAATAATCTCGGTTTAACTTCAACTTGTAAATTGTTACAAATTTCAACAAGTGTTAAACATCATCTTGGTTTAACTTCAACTTGTAAATTGCTACAAATTTCAACAAGTGTTAAACAATAATCTCAGTTTAACTTCGACTTGTAAATTGCTACAAATTTCAACAAGTGTTAAACAATAATTTCGGTTTGACTTCAACTTGTAAATTGCTACAAATTTCAACAAGTGTTAAACATCATCTCGGTTTAACTTCAACTTGTAAATTGCTACAAATTTCAACAAGTGTTAAATAATGATCTCGGTTTAACTTCGACTTGTAAATTGCTACAAATTTCAACAAATGTTAAACAATGATCTCGGTTTAACTTCGACTTGTAAATTTTTACAAATTTCAACAAGTGTTAAACAATGATCTCGGTTTAACTTTGACTTGTAAATTGTTACAAATTTCAACAAGTGTTAAACAATAATCTCGATTTAACTTCAACTTGTAAATTGCTACAAATTTCAACAAGTGTTAAACATCATCTATAACTCTCTGCCCCCTAATGTGGACTTATGTTCACATTAAGCTTGTGTATGTGATCTTGTTCACCGAAGTTGGTTTCAAGCCGAGGTTGTTAGCCTTGATTTCTCTGTTGATCTTACTTGGTTTCAACCTGAGTTTGATTCTGCCGACATGGCAAACCTATGTTACTCCAACTTAGTTCAACTCCATTATATGCAAGATTCGACTCTATTATATAATGAGTTTAAGTTATTCATCATTATCTCAGCCTCGCATCGGCGAGCCGTTTTTTCTTCTCGGACTTAAGTGCCGAGATCTTGTCTTCTGGAATCTTGGATCTGCTCACTCAGGTTGAGCTCTTCTCTTCTCGGACCTATTCATCCAAGCCGAGATCATGTCTTCTTGAATCTTAGATCTGCTCACTTAGGTTGAGCTCTTATCTTCTCGGACCTGCTTATTTAGGCCGAGATCTTGCCTTTCGGGATCTGCGGTCCGGGGCCTGAAATCCAGGATCTGCTCACTTAGGCTGAGCTCTTCTATACTTGAATGTCATCTCCTTGGGAGCGCTCATGCCCCCTGTCTTCGCGTCCCTTCTGGAAGGGTCTTCATTCTGTTTATGTCGACAGACTCTCCATCTTCGCTAAACTCGTCGTTTTCAACACGTTGATCTTGTACGGTGATAGCTATCTATTCTCCTTTCATTCCCACAGACGGCGCCAAATTGTGTGAGTGATTTTCTGACCACACTGCCAACTCAGTATTCAGCTAGAGAGCACTGGCAGAATAGATGGCACTTGGCTGACCTGCAACAGAAAGAGAAGACTCCGGTGGTGGTTCGTCCACCCGGGGGCACTTCGACGATCAAGTCAGTATATCTCTCATAGATAATCAATAGCTAAACTCATAAGCTTGAGCATAAAAGCATACCTTAGACCCATGAGGGTGCCTCTCTTTTATAGCCAATACAATCCTAGTCCCAATAGGAGTCTAGCCCTAATGGACTTAGGATTACTGCTAATCTGGGACTCCCAGTGGGATTAGGATAAACTCTCTAAGAGTCTTATCTTTACCCAAACTGAAGTCTTCTCCCAATCTAGGACTTTTGTCCCATATCCGCTCATCTCGGATTCCGGTATCCCCGCAGATAACCTCGGCCTAGCCGAGATAACCTCGGCATCATGACCAAGACACGTGGCACCTCGGCTGACATGTCGGCGTCACCTTGGCCACGTGTTGGTGCTCAGAAAATATATCCCCACATCTCCATTTTTATGTTTGTAAGAAAATGGTTCTTCAACAACTTGAAATGTTTTTCTAAAACGTGTGGTATCTAAGGTTAGTTTCGAATAAATAAATAAAATTCTCAAAACATTTTGGCTCTTTGTCATTTGGTTTGATTAAGGAACCATAAAAGAAAACAAAAAACTAATTCTTCCTCTTTCCTTATTGTTATATTATTATTATTTTTTTTTTTGGTTTCATTTTCATTTTTTTAATAAATAAAAGACAAAATATTAAACTAAGATGTTGAGGTAAAAAGCACCCTAGCGTCTTCTTTTCTTTTTCTTTTTTTGGGTGAAAGTGTTGGAAAAATAGTGCTAGAGTGTTTTGTAAACAGGAAAATGAAGTAAAACACAAAACTGAAATAAAAAATAAAAAATTTAGAAACTTTAAATATAAATTAAAAGGATTTGACTTTTCTCAAGTTGATCATTTTAATTTGAGAGAGCATTAGAACTTGGTAGGTCTATTTGATTTCGGTAATCCAAATCTTTCACTTTTTAAGATTTATTGAGTAGAATATTCATGTAAAAATAAAGATGATCGGACATCGATAATAATAGGTTTGAATCACATTTATATTACAAAAAAATGAATGGTTATTCTTGAAATTTTATTTATCATCCATTTTTCTAAAACAAATATGATTCAAATATATAGTTATCGATATTCAATCATCCTGATTTTTTTGCATGAATATTCTACTCAACGATTCTTAAAAAGTGAATAGTTTAGATCATCAAAATAAGGCTTCCAAATCCAAATACTCTTTCAAATTAAGATGATAATTTAAGAAAAGTTAAACCCAAATTGAAGCCCATAGATTACTGGCAAAACCAAAACAACAAAACTAATTGAGGAATATGTCTGTTGCACATTGTTTACAATCTTCTTGGATGTCTCCCTCTAAAATACAATGATTTCTCACACATACGACGTATTACAACATGTGTGCCTAGCAAAATAAAATTACAATTGGGTTGCTTTTCTTTAAAATTGTATTTGGTTGAAAGATTTGATGAAAGAAAGAAAAATATAAAGAAAAATAAAAATACAATCTTACTTTTTCTATATGGGCCATGGCTACTTGCCTTTGAGACTACTCTTCTACCTGCAATGGTTTAAAACAGAGCACTACATGAATTTTTGTCTGCATGGCCTCCTTCCCCTTCTATGGTCCCCAGCTCATGTCTTCAAAGAGCAAATGTTTAATCCAATATGGCGCGTGTTTAAAAGAAATTGAAATTGAAATTGAATATAATAGATGTTAGCGCACTACTAATAAATATACTGGAACAATTGAATCTATTTGTGCGATATTTGAAGCATGACCATTGGAAAATGATATTTAAGACCATTTTGTAGACAAATTTTTTAAAGGGCACTCGATTCAAAAGTTTAAATTTTAATTTTACTTGCCCAAAGATCTACGCACTAAAACACTTTATTAAAAAAAAAAAAAGCTTAAACAAAATAACCAATATACTCTTCCTTAGGGCATCTCCAACGGTATATCAAATATGTCACCAAATCTAAGTAAAAATTTGAGGAATTCCTCTATTTGATATCCAGCTCTCCAACGGTGTATTTTTGGCTATCAGCAAAATGCCAGTCAATCGAGAGGACGACAGGCCGGAAGTCTGGCAGATCGACCGGCAAGGTAATCTGGAAAATCTATTTTCTTTGTTTGCTAAGAATGAAATTGTTTTACCATATATATTGAGGAGTATGCGAAGTGTGAAGTGAACCAAATGTAGCAGAGAGGAGAGAGAGAGAGAGAGAGAGAGAGAGAGAGAGAGAGAGGAGACTGTGTGTTGTTGCCAATTTGTGAAATCACAGAATCTCTTGGTGGGTAAGAAAAGAGGAAAGTGAAAGTGTTTGTGGGTTTTCATTAGATTTTCTTTTTTCTGCATAGAACAAAAGGTACGATTGAAATCGCCTAACAAATCAGCTGTGATTTTACCATTTTTTGTATGTGTGTTTGTGTGTGTATTAGATTGGGATCTTAGACTTGAATTGCTTGATTTCATATGGGTTTTGATGTATGGTTACGGAATCTGCGAAACTTTAATCTTTTGATTTGGTGTTTGTGGAAAAATTGGGATTTTCTTGGAATTTGTTTTTGCACAGTGTACCTTGAAATGATTGATTTTGTGGGTTTTCGTCGAGTCTTTTTGTGAGGATAGATGTGAAATTGTGAAATTGTGAAAGCATAGAAGTTTTTCTCATTGCATTCTCTTTTTTGCTAACGAGTTTGCTTCAATGGGAGTGTTTTTTAGGTTTCCTTTTTCGCTTTGCATGTTCTTTTCTTTTGGATTCATGGTTCTTTGAGTGCTAGATTGATATATGTGTTTCGAAATGCTTATAGCTTTTACATGAGGGATTTTGTAAAAATTAGTGTTACATTATCAACGCAGGTAAGTAGATGGAAATGGAGTTTCAATTAGTAAAATTTATGTTAGACTTGATAGTTTAACCTAAGAAACAACGTGGAACTTAAGAAACCAAATACTATGGTAAAAGCAGTGTGCGTATCGAATCCCGTACTAGATGAAAGTGGATCAGAGCATTGCAGCTGAATGGTTTATCCAGGAACTGAGGACATGTAACATAGAACACCGTCAGAGCTGTCCAGCCAGGGTTGGTCAGAAAACCCCTCCGGTATGGAAATGAGTGATCGGAGATGAAGGGCTCTCTCTAGGCGTAGAGAGAGGAAAAGAAAAAGTGTATTCAGTTATGTTTGAGTGAGTTGAGTAGTCATGAGATACCTTCAATGTGAAAAGAGTGAGGCTTATATAGAAGACTTTGCTTGTTGCCCAAGATGGTTTCATGGAGTGTTGGTGTTTCATGGCTTCCCTTAACATTGCTTGTGGTAGGGGACCTCAAGATAGTTGACGCTGGATGATTGTGCTCATTATAACCATGTATATAACATATCACATTTCCTTTGCTAATTGTTTCCGTGATTCTTGAAAGAGAGGACCAGCTGAGGTGGCAACCTGCACATGTATACGTTCATAGCTTCCACATTTCTCTGAGAGGTTCCCTCAGCTTGGTACCGTTGTGCCTTAGCTCAGCCTTTTGTAAGACTGCTTGTAGAGATGGGTTGGCCCATTTGGATATTTTTGTGTGGGCTCGGCCCACTTTGGTTCTGAAAATGGGTTTAGCCTATCAGTTCAATCTATGGATTAAGTCCAACAGCTCAGCCCAACTCAGCATTACGGTTGGACTCGCCTTTCTATTGCGAGTTGGGCCCAAGTGCTTGAGGACTTTGGAAGACCATTCTTCATGTAGATGAGCAATTAACTTGCCCACACAATTATCTGACCTACTTTGGTTTGGGTTTAGTGGATTGGACCAACCAAAGGCTTGGATCTAACCCATTTTATATTCTTCCATTTCAAGCAAATTTTATAGATGAATAAAGAAATCAATATATTTGGGAATATGAGTTCATTGTTGATGAAGATTGATCTTCAATATTTGGGTGCTTGTGAACTCATTGTTAATGAAGAAACCAGAGACGAATTCAATTGAATTCGTTCAACTACCGTGTTGCCGAAGTCTCTTTTGGAGTGAATTTTGCATTCACTCAGAAAATGATTTGAACAACCAAATATATGAAGTGAATCACCACCCGGCAAAGAACACGTTTCCACCTAGACACACCTTAATTGGTGTTCGTAGCCTATCTCAATTTAGGCTCAAAGTTAGCCAAAAGTCATGGTTGCACAAACCCCTTTTCCAACACTCTATGTTACTTATTTTTGTGAGAATTGTTTAAGGAAGGGGATGACCAGGGGGACATCCAACCGGTCGTCAGGTGGGTCTCACCTCAACGGTCATGCACAGTAAAATGGTGAAAGGTGGCCCAGATCCTCAATTTGGTGAAATATTTTTTAGATTCTCAATTTGATATAGGTTTGATGAAACCATTGGAGTACAAAAAAATAGACTTTTTCACCAAATTTGAATTTGGTGATGGATTTGGTATTGCGTTAGAGATGGCCTTATATATATATATATATATATATATCTATCTATTATATACGGTTCAACCTAAACAAATCACACTCCATATCTTTCTCTCTCTTCCCTCTACTCTCTTTCTCTTCCTCCTCCGAATGTCGTTCTCCTCCACACACTGCTTTACCTTCTCAGAGAGATTGTCACTGCCTCTTCTGTTTCTCCTCCGTCCACTATCTTCATGGCTCTCTTCGATAAAGACATTCAATCCAATCACAAACCCTAATGACACGATCACAACCTTCTCGACAACAAAGATGACAACGTTTGGCAGAGGCAAATATTCAGATCTAGAAACCCTAGATTGACAGAGAGGGACAGAACGGCATAGATTTGGTTGAGGCAATCCAATACGGTAAAGATTTGGTCGACACAGTCAAACACAGCGGAGATCAGTCGAGCACGGACTGGAAACACCACCACTACCTACTCCTGCCGCCTATCTCTCCGTGTCTCTCTGCTCTTTCATCTTGTCCATCGCAGTTTGGAGATCAAACATCATTTTCTCCTTAACCCCATCTCATCAATGGCTTTGTAAGGATTTCAAATCTAGAGTCACAGCTTGTAATGCATTCTCTCTTTCTCTCTCTTTCTCTAGCTCTCTGGCTTTGCTATATCTACGTATGTATGTTTGTGAGTGTGAGAAAGCAGTGTAATGATATTGGTGTACATGTGCTTCAATTTATCTATGTTGATGGCAAAATGAAGGAACATGAGAGTTCTATTATGCCTAGTAGTGAGGTTTAAGGCTTAGGAATGTGTTTCGAAAGTTTCAGAGATGCAAGAAAGCTTATTGAAACTCATGGCTACTCAAATGTGCACTTGATCTGAAACAACCATTTTGCGTTCTAACATGTCATATTCAAAGATTATGAAGCTAGTTCAACTCATAAACTTTTGGACCACAGTTTGGTAAACGAATTGCGAGAAATCTTCTCTTTAATCCTCATGAAATACCTTATGATGCTTCAATCTTGTTACTACTGTTGGTTAAAGTTAAAAAGAAAGCGGAATTAATGTTATTTTCTTTTTACTTGTGAAGATCTTCATGAAATTAATGTTGTTGGTTCATTTGAATTCATCTCAAAGTTTAAATTAATTTCTATCAAGGCCCCCAGATCTAATGAAATGTGTGTGGGTGATCTGATGAAATATGTATGGATGTGTGGATGCTCTCTTACAATGAGAGTTTGGATCTAGATGTGGATAAAAATGTTCAAAGTTTTTTTTCTTTATTATATGTTGTTGATTGTGATTGTGATTGTTATTTTTGTTGATGATAATGATAGGAAAAAATGAACAGATAAAGGAAAAAATGAACAGATAAAGGAAAAATTGAATAGATAAACTTTTTGGAGAAATAATAAAAAATGAAGCACATTTAAACAAATATCGTTTCAAACATGTTAGGTTTTTGTAATTAATAATCTTATTTGACAAAACTCCTTTTAATTGTAATTTTATTCGCTATTTTGGTTCAGTGAGGCTGTAAGTGTTTAGATTCGAATCCAACCTAAATTGTCTGTGTAGAAGAGTTTGTACTACCATTTTGTATCTTGAACATTCTTTGTTTGCCACTTTGCTGACTATGTACATGGATCGAGGGACAGTGCCCAAACAAAGTCAAAGGGTAATGCCTTCGAAGCCAAAATTGTTTGACTGCTCGAACGATCATTTGTGCGCTTGAGTGGTGAAGTGGTACATCTAGTAGTTTAGCCTACATTTACAACTTCTGGAAAATTCGTTTTACTGCTCGAGCGGTAGAAGTTGTGCTTGAGCAATTTGCTTATATGATTTGCACTGCCTTTGCTCACACCGCTCAAGCACTGAAGTGTGTGCTTGAGTGATCATCAGAACTTTGTTGAGTATAAAGTGCGCCGTTTGTTGTTTTTAGGTTAAACCCATCCAGATTCTTAGAGAGAAGAAAAATACAAAGTGTTTTACATTGAATGATGTATTTATACGAGTTTCCTTGATGTATAGAAGGTGATCGATTAGTCAACGAACTACAGAGTGTCAAATATAAAGAGTTGTTTTCGTCATTTTGTTCATATGAAGAAAGAGGTGTTCATCGGTGAATTCTTAGGAACTTGGGCCTGAAGCTTTGGTAGATTATGGAGTGGCTCATCATTGTAGATTCAATATTGGCATTATGAATTCAACATTGGGCAAAGCAATTCCGAGGTAAAGACAGTAGTGGAAGAAGCACATTGGATGTAGTTCAATTCAAGCGTAGATTCGTTAAGTAATTGAGGGTACACATGTGTAATTCCTTGTGGTTTTTCCACGTTAAATCGTTGTGCCTATTTGTCGTTGATTGTTTGATTGTGATTAATATTCACTATTTTAAATTGAAACATAATCACGAATCAGTATCTCGAGGATTTTTAGATTTTTCAAAACAGATAAGAAAAAAAAAGAAAAATCCGTAGAATTTGAATAGATAGATAGAGAAACCCACACAACAGATAGGGAAACAAATTGAACATATAGAGTAAAAAAATTGAATAGGTAGGAAACAATTAAACATATGGGGAAAAATTGAATAGATAAGGAAAAATTTTAAATAGATAGTCAACAAAAGTCAATAGATAAATTAAGGGGTAAAATTGAAAACAAAATGCCATTCAAAACAAACAAAATGACTTCTCATCAAATTATTTCACAAAGGGTGGACCTCTCACGAACAAAAATATCTACTGAACTAATGTCTTATACCCTCTTTAGGTTGGACTTTTCAACATTTATCATTTTTTTTAACTCAATGAAGTATAAATGAGATAATTAGTGAATGATTACAAAAGATATGATATAGAGATTTGCTTTAGACATTTTAATATATTGTCGCATCATTGAGTTTAAAAAATTAATTTAATTTTTGAACTTGAATAGCACTACCTGTGATTGTTTGTTGTTTGATTCTTATTAACTAATTAAGAACGTGTATTATAAACAATTTCTTTTCTGTTGTGATTTTTAATATTACTTTTTAAATTGTGAATTTATTTTTAAAAATTGGTTTATATCAACTCCCCAAAAAAAATTCTAGTTTTTGAGCCCAAAAAAGTCTTAAAAAGATTAAGTTCAATTGCACACCTCAATATTTTGAAAGTAACATGAACCTAACCCAAGTTAAATTTATTGGATAGCACTTGGACTAAATACCTTAGGTTCGCAAGTCGAGTTTGGATAGGCTTGGGCAATTCTGAGCACGACTGGGGCTCTACCGAGGCAAATTTTGAACCCAATCCAACCTACTTGGCTTGCACCATACCTATGGCTCCTGCGTTCTTAGAATCCTAGTTCTATCCTTGGTTATAATGGAAAATACAGGGGGAAAAAAAAGTGAGAAGGAAATGCAATCTCACTTTTTGTCTTTTGGGTTCACTTAGCTCTTTTCTTTCACAATATCCCAACTCAACCAAATATAATTTGGAATTCGAATCCTATCAATTTTTTCTCATTTTTCTTCTATTTTCCTTTCCTTTTTTATTTCTCTCATCAAATCTTTCGACTAAATACAGTCTAAATGACCCAAAAAATGCAATAAATATGTAAGAACCAAATAAAAGAAATGACGAACTGAGGGATGAAATTTATAGAGGGATTCACAACTCTTAGAACAATCATGAGAAGAAAAGACACATCCATCCAAGGTGAGGAGATGCTACTGAGTTTTTGTTTGAAAAGAATTTTTTAACTTGACTTTTTTGATTTTTTTTTTTTATTTTAACCTAGCTAAAAAAGTTTCATTTGGGATGCACTTTTGACTTTTTTGTAGTTTTATGCGAGAAAAAGTAAAATGATTATGCTTTGAATATGACATTTTGTTTTACTGACTTTTTAGCCTATTTTGTCTTTTAGTGAGCTAAATTAGTCCCAACCATCTTGTCAAACGATTCAACTTAACAAAAAAAAATATATATTTTTGAAAACAATTAAATAAATCTTGTCCAAACAATTAAATAAATCTTGTCCAAATATATACAGATAATAGATAGACCAACCCACACCATACAAACCCTACTTGATTTGGTTTGGTTTAGTTTGGGACGGGGGGTGGCACATGGAGTCTAGCCCACTTCAACTAGGTCCCTTCTAGGGGTTGGGCAGCCCAATTCAACTGGGTCCTTTCTAGGGATTGGCCTAGATCTGATGACCTTACCAACCTGTCTAATCTAATCCAATATTTTTAGTATTTGGAAAAAATATTTAGCTCATAAATCCGAGCTAGGCTAAGATTTTAAATTCATCTAGTTAGTGGGCAGGCTTAGGATAGGAGTTTCACCCATCTCATATGATATTACTAATAATTTTGTAGCAACCTTTTTTTTTTTTTTTTTTTTTTTATCTTTTTATCTTTTTTTTGGGTAATATCATTTCTCTACTTTTTTTGCACATCTTTTCGTAAAAAAATTAAAAAATACACTTATTTAAATCATTTCAAACAATATAGAAAAATATATATATATATATATATATATATTTCTTTCTAAGGCTTAGATTAAAATATTTGTTAAAAAATTATATTTAAATAATTATTAAAGTAGTCTAAGTAATTTTATTCGAATTTGGTATTAAAAGTTTTTTTTTTATTAAGGCCATATTTGAAATGGTGAAATTAGATCCAATGTAAGATTGTGTCAAATTTGAAATCACACATATATAATGTATAATTTGTCCACCCTTAATTCCCCATTGAATGCCCCTATGCCCCTTGAGGAACAAACCCATATCCAAAGATTGACTATTTAACCACAAAGTAGTTTCCCCCCAAAAAAATCTATATGGGACAAATCTTCCCAATCTTAATTATCTTTCTACAACCAAAGTGTTCAATGGGTGATCTTTCAAGTCGACTTTTTATTCACTCCTTAATAAGCTTGAGCAAATTAAACTACGGTGTTTATTTATACATGGAAGTAAACATGTTGCACACCATGGATCTGTCACAATGTACATGTAAGACTCACCTTAATTTTTGCTTAAATTAAGATGACCAAAAATTAAAATTTTAAAACAATTTCTAACACAAAGAGACCCTCATTATGTTTAAAACCTTCATTTGCTAATTGATTTGCACACTTATTTATTTCGGGAAAGGCATGATTAATAATAGCTGTACTGAACTGATGAATTAGTTGCAATCACAAGTTAAATTGCTAATAAGTTGATGGCATTCCCCAATCTTTTCCATAACAATTTATTTCATCAACGAAGCATCATTTTTTCACTTGTATGTTGTTCACATTCCACTCTAGTGCTAGAACAAGATCATTTCTCAGGGTCCAAAGTCTAGCTACAATACTAGAACTAATGCCAATGTGCAACTTGCATTCCTGTTTTTAGAAGGATATATGTGTAGGTCTTAATAAGTGTATTTATTTTTCAATAGGTTTTATGATAATTAATAATATTTTTTATCAATCACTATTAAAAAAAAATCACTAATTATTAATTTTCAGTGACAGTTTATAAATTTTGTCACAAAAAATGTCATTAATTATAAGTTTAAGCAACAGTTTAAAAAAATCTTCATTAATTTTTATATTTCAATGATAGTTTGAAATTGTGCCATAGAAAAACGTCAATTGTAAGTTTTAGCAACAATTTATAAAAATCGTAACAAAAAAGTCACTAATTGTCAATTTTTAATGACATGCAAAAAATATCACAAAAATTTATTTTAAGTGATGATTTTACTAGAACTTATTTTCAATAAGACTTGATGGAAATTAAGTCCAACTATTAGGACCTATTGGTAGTTTACCCCTATTTTTTATGTGACCGTCCAATTGAAAATCCAATAAATTTGCATCTACAAATCTCACAAATAACCCAAAAAAGATATGGTGGTATTACTTGATGTTGAACATTTGTGTCCAGAAAATGAGAAATTCTTTTTTCATAACGGGCATATTCAAGTGGTATTCTTTGACTTTTGTGATTAGTAAAAGATGTGAGATTTACAATTTTATATTAAGTGATTGAAGAACAACGGAGACTATATTTTAGTGATTGGCTTATCACATGAGTCAGGCAATCCCTGGGCACCAAATAATTTTCCGATCAAATAATATTGGATAAATCCTGATCAACCAAATTTAGCAAAGACTGAATAGCCCAAATACTAGGTGGAACACACACCTCACACCACCTCATCAAACCCGATCATATTAACATTTGGAAATTATAAATTAAACCCCCAAAATTACAAAAAAAATATATGTATATATAAATTAAGAAAACATTATAAACTTGTAATGCCTTCAAAATAATACAAATAACCCAACTCATAAGAGAAATGTATATAACATAATTGACACACTTTCACATATCAAAGTTCGTATTACAAAAGGTATTACATGCATTATACATTCATAAATGTTCATCCTGAATCTACAGCATGTAATACAAGTTAATAACAACAAAATAAATGCCCTACGGATTTACATCTTTTCAAGTTATCACTTAGTTACAACAATAGAGAGTCATAAGCTCTACACATTTAAAGCCCTCGACTTGAATAAACACTTAGACACAAAAATTACAAAATAGAGCATTCAGCTCCTAAGTCCTCCCAAGCTATATCCTTGGAGGAAGCATATTACCTGTATCTGAAAATGGTTTCCCAAGTAAGGTGAGCCAAAATCTAGTAGAGATAAACTAACACAATATATGAGATTTAACTAAGATATAAGTGTCAAATAAATGTTCAATATTCATGACCAACTTACATTCTTTCCATGACTACTCAGTAATGATATTCACAACTCAATCAATTTCCATTCTTTCATTTCAAACCACTTTATAGGCATAGTCCCTTGTTATCTAAACAACCCCAAATGAGGCTACAACTCATTGGTTCACAATTCAACAACAACCGTTATTCAAACACTTCAGGTCTGTTTGGTAACGTTTACGTTTTCAGTTTATATTTACAAAAATTTTATAAAATGGTTTTTGTTTATTTTTTGTTTATTTTTAGAAAAACATAAACTACAAATGCGTTGGATAATTGACAAAATGTTTAAAAAAAATTTAAAATAGAAAAAAAAGTGAAAAATGGCAAATGGTGGCAAGTGGCGGTCGAAGACGGTGGTGGAAAGTGGTGACGTGGATGGTGGGTAGCGGGTGGTTGTGGTGGTGGCGGTGGGTGGTGGTGGGTGACGGTGGCGGGTGGGTGGTGGTGGTGGTGGTAGTGGCGGGTGGTG
Organism: Camellia japonica; assembly: GCA_030407325.1. NCBI lineage: Eukaryota > Viridiplantae > Streptophyta > Magnoliopsida > Ericales > Theaceae > Camellia > Camellia japonica. Next base: position 120,152,971 of record JAPPVO010000029.1, read on the forward strand.
GTGGCAGGTGGGTGGCGGATGGCGGGTGGTGGTAGCGGGTGGGTGGGGGTGGCGGGTTGGTGGTGGTGGTGGCGGTGGCGGTGGTGGTGTTGGCGGGTGGTGGTGGTGGTGGTAGGTGGGTGGCGGATGGTGGTGGGTGGTGGCGGGTGGGTGGTGGTGGTGGCTAGGTGGCAGGTGTGATGGTGATGGTGGGTGGTGGGTGACGGTGGCGGGTGGTGGGTGGTAGCGGTGGGTGGTGGTGGTGGTGGTGGTTGTGGTGGTGGCGGGTGGTGGTGGCAAGTGGGTGGTAGATGGCGGATGACGGGTGGTGGTGGTGGTGGCGGGTAGTGGCGGGTGGTGGTGAGTGGGTAGGTGACGGTGGCCGGTAGTAGGTGGTAGCGAGTGGGTGGTGGTGGGTGCTGGTGGCAAGCGGCAGGCGAGTGGGTGGTGGTGGTAGTGGTGGGTGGTGGTGGTGGTGGCGGGTGGGTGGCAAGTGGTTGGTGGTGGTGGTGGTGGTGGGTGGCTGGTAGTGGCGGGTGGTGGATGGTTGTGGCAGGTGGGTAGTGAGTGGTGGTGGCAGGTAGGTGGCGGTGGTGGTGGCGGGCGGTGGATGGTAGTGGCGGGTGGTGGCGGTGGATGTTAGGTGGGTGGTGGTGGTGGTGGTGGTGAGGGGTGGGTGGTGGTGGCGAATGGATGGCAGTGGGTGGTGGTGTGGTGGTGGTGGCGGAAGACGGTGGTGGAAAATGGTGGCGGAAAATGGTGGCGGGTGGTGGCTAGTGTTGGGTGGTAAAAAAACAAAAAAAACTCAAAACTCAAAACGGAAACACATTTTTTGAGTTTACATTTTTTGGCTAAATTTATAAACTGAGACCACTGATTTATAAATCAAAAATTTACCAAACAAGTTTTTATTTGAGTTTTTTGATTTTTTTTAAATATGAACAGAAAACTGAAAACGTAAGTGTTACCAAACAGCACCTTCAATTTCTGCTATTTTACGGAATTCACATTCGAGGAAATCGGCACCCATAAATATAAGGTTTCGGGACTTTCACTCTGGATACTCCGACTAACTTAATTTTATATGGAGTGCATCCCCTATCTCCTCCCAAACAATGATACATATACAATGTATTTAAAGTCATTGTCATATACAATGACTATCCACAACACATAATCAATGTCTCAATCATATTGTTATATTCAATGGCATAATTTAAATGATAGGTTTCAATTCACCTAATTCTTAAGCGATTTCTACAACAATCATAGTTATTCTCCACCGATAGCCCAAAACATATATTTCTAAATAAATATACAATCTTTATAATAAACAATTTATCAAATTTCCATAGGTGAGTGATTTAACAAATCCAACTACACCATTCATTCATACACCCTCTCAATTTCAAATTTCCTATATCAATTTCATTATTTATACAAAATAATTATTTTGCTCATATTAGGGCAATTTCTCCCTTTTTCAAATATCAACCCAAAGACTAAATTCCACCATTTTAACACTAGAAAACCTTATATACAAAGCCCCATAGTCATTTTGTAAAACCAACATGGAAAACCCCCCTTTCAATTTTCAATCCAAACCACCCAACTTTACCAAAATCCTCCCAAATCTCACCATTTATACATAACAACAAATAACTAGGTTAAAAAACATATTAAAGCGTAGAATATTCCTACCTCAAGTGTAGAAGCTCAAAGGAGATGAAGTAGAACTTCAAATGTCCCCATTTAGGGGTGTCCACGGTTCGGTTTAGGACGGTTTGCGGTTCGGTTTGGACCCGCCGCATCTATGCGGTTTAGGGAAAAGTCAACCCGCAACCGCCCGCAATGCGGTTTGCGGTTTGTGCGGATAGGGTTCGCCGATGTGCGGGCGGTTTACGGATTGAACTTTTTTTCAAAAATTTATTTTTAAACCTTTTTTTTCTCCCATTTTGTCAATCTTTATTTTGGACCTTTTTTCTCATATTTTCTAAAATGCTCCAACATTAATAATTAATGAATTAAAACTTATAAAATAAAAACACAACAAATTCAATTCATAACCTAAACAAATCATTCAAAATCTACATTCTATCATTAACTTGCATTCATCCTACATTCATCATTCATAACCCAAATAAAAAATCCTACATTGAAAATTCAACATTCATCATTCCTAACCCCCAAAAAAAAAAAAAAAACTTACATTCATCCAAAGCAAAAAAAATAAAAATTCATTAACTTACATTCATCCAAAATGCAAAAAAAATAAAAATTCATTAACTTACATTCATCCAAAACCAAAACGCAATTAAAAGAAAAAATTTGTTGTCAAACTTCATTCAATACAAACCCATGAAATAAAATTAAAACATTTCTAAGATATCAAACTTCATCTTCATGAATCACATCCAATTCAACTTTCAAATTCCAATTCCAATTCCAATTCTAATTCCATGCATTTGGTTGATGAACCCTACACAAAAACAAATTGACAAAATATAAAATTTAATCTTCAATTATAGTAAGAAATGAAAAGATAAACAAATATCTATATATTGCATCTCAATATAGTAAGAAAATGTGTTGAGTATATGAAAAAATTACCAATTAGCAAATGGATATTAGACATCAATTATAGCATCAACATTATAGGTTGAAGTTGAAGATGAGCTTGACTCCAAAGTACCTAATTAGAAGTCAACAAGAGAAGATTAATAAAACTTACATTATAAAATGAATAATACAAATAAAAATAAAGATAAATAAATTCTCATTTACCCGAGTCATATTGCTCAAATTCTTCCACATCATCCATCGCCTTTCGAAGAGAAATTGGAAGGTTGCTTCGAAGCCAATTTTGAGTACATACAAGAGCTTCAACCATAGAAGGCGAGAGTGAACTACGAAATGGGTCAAGAATACGCCCTCCCGTACTAAAAGCCGACTCCGATGCAACGGTAGAAATAGGCATGGCCAACACATCCCTTGCAAGTTGTGATAACACCCTATATTTGGTTGCATTCACCTTCCAATAATCCAAAATCTCAAATGTTTGATTCTTTGCAAAATGTTCAACCTCGGATAAATATTGTTCCAATTCCGACTTAGATCCACTAGTGCATCGCCCCTCCAAATAGGAATTAAATTGGGAGTCAACTAAAGAATAGGGATCATCATCATCATCATCATCTTCCACCATATTCACAACTTCACTCACACTTGGAAGTTTCTCATTTGAAGGATAAAGTGTGACATAATGGCTATACAAACGACTCAAGCAACTCTTAACCTTGTCTACCATCTCTTCCACCTTCCTATTATCTCCAAGAAATAAATTGGAAAAACAAAACTCCAAGTATGTCATTTTTTTGGTAGGATCAAGAACCACCGCAACATACAACAACAAATTGATTTTACTTCCATCCCCCAATACTTGCTAAACTTTAGCTTCATAGTCTTTGCCATTGTGCTCAAAGTATCATCCTCCTCCAAAATTAATTGGTTAATTTTGCTTTCAATAACAAACATCTCTTTGTAAAAAGCATTGGAAGTAACAAAGAGAGACCCCGAAAATTTCTTAGTTGCAACATAAAATAATTTTAGAAACCTCAAAAAAATTCTACACTTTTTCCAATCCAACTCATTCGGACTTCTTCTTATGCCACCATCAACATCCTTGAAATAAGGTTCAAAGTTGGAATCCACAAACTTCAATCGGTTAAAAGCCTTCTCATACTTTTCGGCGGCCTCTAACATCAAATAGGTAGAGTTCCACCTAGTTGGTACATCTAGGCATACAAGAGCTTTTGAATCAAGTTTGAGTGTGGCCGCACACTTCTTAAAAACATCATGCCTATGAGGAGAAGACCTCACATATCTCACTGCAAGTCTAATGTTGGCAATAGAATCGTCCATTTCTTTCAACCCATCACTCACAACGAGATTAAGAATATGTGCACAACAACGCATATGAATAAACTCATGTTGCAAAATAGTCCCCTTCCAATCTTTGGTTATCGTTTTCAAATATTGAATAGTAAGATTATTAGAACTAGCATTATCAACCGTTAAGGTGAATATGCTATCAATGTTCCACTCAATCAAACATGACTCAATTTTTCGATCCAATGTTTCTCCTTTGTGATTCTCAACTTGTTGAGAATTTATGATTCTTTTTTGAAGTTTCCAGTTATCATCAATGAAATAAGCAGTCAAACACATATAACACAAATTCTGAATAAATGTCTAAGTGTCTATAGTAAAGCAAATTCTACAACCCTTCATGGCCTTCTTTAACTTATCCCTTTCATTCTTGAATATGTTAAGCACTTCTCTAGATATGGTTTGACGAGAAGGAATTGGTGTGAATTTGGGTTGCATGGCATTACAAAATCTTCTAAACCCAACACCCTCCACAAATCTAAATGGCAACTCATTAATAACCATCATCTCCGCAAGAGCCCTTTTACAAGTATCAAAATTAAAATTGTTGCTACATTCTCAACACCCTCTTCATTTTGTTTCGGTTTAAGATTTAGTGTTTGTTGACCATCTGTATCCCTATTTGGATATTCTTTACAATTGGGTGTATGACTCCTCAAATTACTAGTCCCATGAGTTCTAGAGTCAGCCATATACTCTTTCTTACAATATTTACATACGGCTCTACGCTTCCCATCGGTCCCTACAACCTTGTCAAAATGATCCCAAACTGTGGATGGTGCTCTCCCCCTCCACCCTCACTCTTTCTCTTTGGGGGTCTAGGAGGCTTAGGTTCAAGTTCAGGTTCGGGTTCGACTAAGAGAGGATTCATTTGAGAATTAGAGGATTCCGGAGGTACAAGATTGATTGCGGGAGATTGAATACTATCCTCCATTTAAACTGGATTACAAAAATACAGTCACAGAATCAATTTTACAGACACAGATTCAATTTTAATAACAGATTGAATTCCAAAATTATACAGACAGATTCAGATGTACCAAAATTATACAGATAGAATCAATCAATTTGAATGTAAATAGACAAATTCAATGTAAACAGATTGAATTCAGAATTAAATAACATACAGATTCTACCTATTTTTTCTGAATTCCACCTAGTTGGTCAATCTGAATTCCAAAAATTAAATAACATACAGATTCAGATTTCAGATTTATAACAGACACAATTAATAAAATTAACATATAGATTCAGATTTCAGATTAATAAAATAACATACACAATTAATAACAGATTCAATTTCAGATTTAATTTTAATAACAGATTCAGATTTATATTCCAAATAGAGGCCAAAACAATACCAACTAAGATCAACACATTACTATTCAACACAACTAAGATCAAACAAAACAAACACAGAGCCAAAACAAACAAGAACAAAATTGTATGGGAACTGTACAGATTCAATTCCAAAACAAATTTAAGAACAAATTTAATTTCATTCCAAAAACAACAGATCAAATTTAAGAAAAATTTCTTAAGAACAAATTTAATTCCAACAAACACACAGATTACATATTCAATTTCAAAAAAAAAATCAGATCTGTTGGTCCAAAAAAAAAATCAGATTTATTTCCAAAGAAACACACAGATTCAATCGGTGCAGAGATGAGAGATCAGGGAGAGAGAGAGAGAGAGAGAGAGAGAGAGAAGAGAGGAGAGGCTTACCTGTGAGTCGATCGGTGCAGAGATGCAAAACCAGAGAGTGAGACTGATGGATGAGAGAGTGAGGGAGACAGATCAGATCAGAGAGATATCTGATATATATATATATAATATATAACAAAAAAATCAACGATCGGGTGAGAGAGAGAGAGAGAGAGAGAGAGAGAGAGAGAGAGAGAGAGAGATTGAGAGAGAGAGTTTACCTGTGAGTAGATCCGCGGTGCGATGATTGATGCGATGAGATGAACAACGAGAGAGTGAGAGAGTGATCGGTGTAGAAGATGAAGATGAACAATGAAACGAGAGAATGAGAGAGAGAGACAGTGATGAGTTGAGATGAGACTGAGAGAGTGAGGGAGACGATTAGGGTTTTTTGTTTTGTTTGTTATAGATGAAGTGAGTGAGATGGTGAGATGGACGGTTAGATTTAAAAGAGGGGAAAAAAAATTTAATTAATTTAATGCGGGCAGGTTGGGTGGGTGCGGTTCAAACCCGCAACCCGCCCACAACCTGAAATTTATATAAAATCCAAACCGCACCCTACCCTAATGTGTTTGCGAAACCACCCACACGCGTGCGGCTCGGATCGGGTAGGGCGATTTGGGCGGGTCGGATAACCCTATGCTCAGCCCTAACAGATAGTGCCTCTATATCTTTAAGGCAAATATCACTGCTGCTAACTCTAAGTCGTGAGTAGGGTAGTTCCTCTTGTGGGTTTTCACCTATCGCGAGCCATAGGCTACTACCTTCCCCTCTTGCTTCAATACACAACCCAAACCTTCTCGTTAGGCATCACAATACACTGAATAGCCCAAAACCCCTCTCCGGAATAATCAAGACTGGAGCGGTGATAAGTCTAACCTTAAGCTCTTGGAATGACTTTTCACAAGTCTCACTCCACACAAATTTGACCCCTTTCCTCGTCAATCTACTTAAATGCGAAGCTAATCTGGGAAATTTTTCACAAACTGGCGGTAATATCCGGCCAACCCCAAGAAACTACGAATCTTGAAAGCATTCTCAGGCTGTGCCCAATCTTGCACTGCCTCTATTTGGATGAATCTACTATCACCCCTTCTTCAGATACCACATAGCCTAAGAACTTAACTTCCTTTAGCCAGAACTCACATTTCCCGAACTTAGCATATAGCTTATGGGCTTTAAGCAGCTCAAGCACTACTCGCAAGTGTTCCTCGTGCTCCTCCTTAGAGGGTGAGTAAATCAGTATGTCGTCCACAAAGACAACCACAAAACGGTCTAAGAACTCTCGGAAGATTCGGTTCATCAAGTCCATGAACACAGCTGGAGCATTAGTTAGCCCAAAAGGCATCACAAGAAACTCATAAGGGCCATACCGCGTACGAAATGTTGTCTTTGAGATATCCTCCTCCCTTACCCTCAACTGATGGTAACCCGATCTCAAGTCTATCTTATAGAAACAACAAGATCTTTTCAACTAATCAAACAGGTCATCTATACGTGGCATTGGATACTTGTTATTAACAGTTACCCAGTTCAACTTCTGGTAATCAATACAAAGTCGCAAGGCTCCATCTTTCTTTTTAGCAAAGAGGGCCGGTGCTCCCCAAGGCGAAGTACTAGGGCGAATAAAACCCTTATCTAGTAATTCCTAGAGTTGGATCTTCAACTCACTCAACTTAGCCGGTGCAAATCTATACGGTGTCATAGAAATCAGTGCCGTGCCAGGCACTAAATCAATAGAGAACTCAATGTCTTGGTGGGGTGCTAAACTAGTAAGATTATCAGGAAAGACATCCGAGTACTCACAAACCACTTTTGGCAACTCAACTCGGGCCTCATCACACTCACTACTCAAGAAGCTAGCAAGGAGACAACTAAATTCACTCTTCCCTCACGGATCATATACCAGTGATATGACTCTATCCACCTGGTCCCCCAAGAAATAAAAGCAATTGCCGCTAGAGGTACATACAGTAACCCTCTGACGATAGCAATCTATAACAGCCCGATATGACGATAACCAGTCCATACCCAAAATAACATCAAAACTAGTTATATCAAGTAAAACAAATGCAAACAGAAGTCGACGACCGGTGACCTCTATGTCACAACCCCAACACCCATGTTTCAGAATAACCTCACCACCAATAGGTGACTCTACACAAATAGGAGATGCTAACTGTGCCAACTCCAACCCTAAAGCTAATGCAAATGCAGAAGATATAAAGGAATGTGATGCACCCGTATCAATCAACACACTAGCAACCGAATTACAAAACAAGAGGGTACCTCTCACAATAGATGAAGCCGGTACAAGATCTGGCACGGTAATAGCATACACGCGCCCTGTAGGTCTCTGATTTACCTGCTCAACCCTCGGAGCGTAAGACTGCTGCACTGACTGAGCCGAAGAGGCTTCCTGATTAGCCCTCAAGGCCTATACTGATTAAGCTGGCTGGTGACTCTGTGTCTGCCTTGAGCCAGACGTACCAGGTGTGCCACCTAACTGTGGGCAAAACCTCTTCAAGTGCCCCACCTGCCCACACTGATAACAAGTGAGCAGCTGGCCTCTCCCCTGACTTTGGCCCTGAGAACGAGCCAAAGATGATGAGGCTCGTTACCCTCCTTCCCTATGTGGGCAAGCTGGAGACTTGTGGCCCAACTGGCTACATTTGAAATAGGTGATGTCTCCTTGACCACCTCTTCCAGAACCCGAACTCAGCACTGGAAATGTAGACCTCGAACGCGCTACTTGAGACTGCTGGGGATTAAAACCCCTTTGCCTCTTACTATCCCCCTGTCCCTCCTAACTCCTCTGGAGCCCCTCATCCTCTCCTCTTCCGTATGAATGATAGTCTCAAGATGGGCTGCAGCCTTCACAAGGCGTCCATAGTTTCTAATCATGGATCCGGCCACTCTAAACATGAGCCCGGTCCGCAATTTCTTCTCAAACTCCAAACAACGGTGCTCCTCAGTCGCCACCAATTCTGGTGCAAACCTAGGCAGGCTAGTAAATGTGGCTTCAAACTTAGCCACCGGTGTGTTCAACTGCTTGAGTTGAGAAAACTAATCCTTTAACTTCTCCCTTAATGTAGCAGGTAAGTACTTATCCTGGAAGGCGTCAACAAAGGCCTCCTAAGTTCCTCCAATGCGCCCCCGCGCATACTTCCACCACTGACCCACGTCTCCCTTCAGTTGGAAGGATGCCAAGGTCACCCTCAAGCCTCCGTCTTCGATGTCAAGCATCTCAAACGTCTTCATCATCTACTCTAACCACTTATCAGCCTTCAGCGGCTCTTTGGGATCACCCAAAAACTCGTCCGGATTCGATCGAAAGAACTCCCTCTTCAGAAAAAATGGCTCTACGTCAACTATTTGGGCCTGGACTTGATTCTTAGCCCTGAGAATGTCCATGGATTCCTACAATGCTCTGGCCATTTCACGGGCTAAGGCGCCTATGGCCTGTTGACCTATTGGCTCAGCCACATTGGCCTGACCAACTCCTTCCTTCTGCGCCGGAATCTCATCTGATATAGGCATTTCATGCCTCTTAGGCTAACCACGCCTACCACCATGACCACGTCCTGACATCCGAATGAAGGTAACAAAAGACATTAACAAATTTACAAATGTGCCGAAGCTAATCCACTCACGTCCTAATACGATGGACAACTGTAATTCACTCCACAAAAGCACATAATCACATAAACACAATTAGATAGTGATCGTCAAGTAGGGTGAACTAAAGCCCAATAGAGATTGTCCTGCGGCGTTGTTAGAGTTCCAATTAGAAACAATAGTGATCAAGTGCTCCTCTAATAGGACTTCCAGAAACCCGTAGACCCAGCCAACATCTTAGGAACTAAATCCCATACCCATATAATCACATAATCATATTATCATATCAGCACATATCGTCTATACTTAAGTCTCTGACAAGCGAGACAAACCCATTGTGGTACTAACCACTTCCCACATATCCAAAGTATTCAAACCCGGTACGCTCTGATACCAAGTTGTAACACCCTCAAAATAATACAAATAACCCAACTCATAAGAGAAATGTATATAACATAATTGACAAACTTTCACATATCAGAGTTCGTATTACAAAAGGTATTACATGCATTATACATTCGTAAACGTTCATCCTGAATCTACAGCATGTAATACAAGTTAATAACAACAAAATAAATGCCCTACGGGCTTACATCTTTCCAAGTTACCACTTGGTTACAACAATAGAGAGTCATAAGCTCTATACATTTAAAGCCCTCAGCTTGAATAAAAACTTAGACACAAAAATGAAAAAATAGAGCCTTCAGCTCCTGAGTCCTCCCAAGCTATGTTCTTGGAGGAAGCATATCATCTGTACCTAAAAATGGTTTCCCAAGTAGGGTGAACTAAAGCCCAATAGAGATAAACTAACACAATATATGAGATTTAACTAAGATTTAAGTGTCAGATAAATGTTCAATGTCCATGACCAACTTACATTCTTTACATGACTACTCAGTAATGATATTCACAACTCTATCCATTTCCATTCTTTCATTTCAAACCAATTTATAGACATAGTCCCTTGTTATCTAAACAACCCCAAATGAGGCTACAACTCATTGGTTCACAATTCAACAACAACCATCATTCAGACACTTCAATGTCTGTCATTTTACGGAATTCACATTTGAGAGAATCGGCACCCATAAATATAAGGTTTCGGGACTTTGACCATGGACACTTCGGCCAACTTAATTTTAAATGGAGTCCATCCCCTATCTCCTCACAAACAATAGAGTACATCCCCTATCTCCTCCTCCCAAACAATGGAGTACATCCCCTATCTCCTCCCAAACAGTGATATACATATACAATGTATTTAAAGGCATTGTCATATATAATAACTATCCACAACACATAATCAATGTCTCAATCATACCGTCATATTCAATGACATAATTTAAATGATAGGTTTTAATTCACCTAATTCTTATGCGATTTCTATAACAATCATAGCTATCCTCCACCAATAGCCCAAAATAGATATTTCTAAACAGATATACAATCTTTATAATAGACAATTTATCAAATTTCCATAGGTGAGTGATTTAACAAATCCAACTACACTATTCATTCATACACCCTCTCAATAAGAGAGAGAGAGAGTATTTTAGAGAGAGAGTGTGTCGAATTAGGGTTTTTAGCAAAAGGAAATCAAAAGTGATATAAAACTGCTCTGCTGCAAACTGATATACGCGAGGCTCGCTCGATTGAAGGAGTTGTCACTCGAGCGACCAGACAAAATAAGTGACCTCGCTCAAGCGTAAGAAGCGTCGCTCGAGTGCAGAATACATACCTTCAGAAGTTTTACAAACGCATACCCTCTCTCGAGCACAAGAAGCCTCGCTCAAGCGAAGACCTCAACCTTCCCAGAAATTTTGCATCTGGGAAAAATACTGAGAGCACTCAAAGCTTGTTCGAGTGCTAGAAGCCTCGCTCAAGCGAAGAAGCAAATTTCAAGACAACTACAATTTGAATAACTAGCAACCAACCTGTTCAAACATGCCCAACACATTCCAACACTCAAATAGGAAGGGAAAAGAGGGAAGAGACATAAGTAACAATATTAAACCTCAAGGTCCGAGTCCGGAATACAATAAAGGTCGGGTCAAAACCGGAATCGCTATAAAACTTTTGTGAGTAAATAATTGGTAATTACATGCTTTTAATTGAAGGACTAAGAGCATAAATTAATAATACTCTAGCGTCCATTTCTAAATTAGAAAGTGAGTTAAAAAGATTACAGTCTATGTGTGCTGTTTTCTGACCACACTGCCAAACAGTTACTCAGCTGGAGAACACCGACAGAATAGATCACGCCCGAACGACCTGTCACAGAAAGAAAAAGACTCCGGCGGTGGTTCGTCCACCCGGGGGCACTCCGACAATCAAGTCAGTTATCTCTCAAAGATAGCAAAAGTGCTTAACTCACTATTCAGAATACCAAAAAGCGTACCTTAGACCCATAAGGGTGCCTCTCTTTTATAGCCAACACTGACCTAATCCCAATAGAAGCCTAGCTTCAATGGGCTCTGGCTCAATGCTAATCCTGGACTCCTAGTAAGATTGGGATAAACTCTCTAAGAGTCTTATCTTTATCCAAACTGAAGTCCTCTCTCATTCTTGGACTCTTGTCCCTTATCCGCTTATCCCGGATTCCAGTATCTTTGCAGATAACCTCGGCCTAGCCGAGATTACTTCGGCGTCATGTCAGGAAACGTGGCACCTCGGCTGGTACTTCGGTACCACATCGGCCACGTGTTGTCATTCAAAAATTATGTCCCCACAACTGCCCCCTAGGTTCTATTACCTCGGCATCCTGAGGTGATGGAACCTCTATCGTTTCTTCCATTAAGCACGTCGGCTAAGCTTACTTTGTCCTTCATTACCGAGGTCATCATTCGTTGGCTCAATACGACCAAGGCTTAGTCTGTTTTCATCAAAGCTTGAGAAAAAGTTTATTTAGCCGAGATTGTTCCCCTAGCCGAGGTCTTGCTCCATTAAATCAAGAACTCCAAGAGTTTCAACACGCGTATGAGTTGTCACGCACAGTATTTCAACAGTTTTTGCAACACGTCTTTCTCCTACTGAGCTTGTACCTGACACGCGCCATTAAGTCGCATCGCATTTGCGTGCGCCGTCTGACAAGCACGTCGTCCTAGGCACACTAATTGCCATTTTGCCGCCATTCTGCGTGTTTGATCAAAATCATCTCTCTCTCTCTCTCTCCGTCTTTTCACTTTTGCATCTTCGTTTTCGTTCAAACTTTCTCTCTCTAACTTTCTCTCCCAAATCCTCCATTGTTGCTTTCACGAAGCTTTCTGCAACCATTTTCACTCTTCTCCTCCGGCGAGGCTTTTGCTGTATTTCTTTGCTCATTGCCACCGTCTGACACCGGCGTACTTCACACCGGCCTTATTTTCCTCGGTAAGCCACTGTTCCTCTTATTTCAATTTCTTGTTTCGCTTCAAACTACTATGCTTGTACACTGCCATGATGGTTTTATTCATGCTCTTAGTTTGTTACTTTTGTGTTGATTTCCACCATTCGTCATCTGTTTCACGATTCTACTCTTGCACAATCTGTTGCTGGTATACACACACACACACACATATTGTTCATATACTTGATATTCTTGCTTGGCATTCTTGATAGCTTAACACTGTTCTTGGTTTGTGCACATTTATATGCAATGTTCTTGAACCCCTTCTGGTTTTCCTGAGTCAGAATCTCTATTCTTCTCTGTTTTCTTGTTGTGTTTTGCAGATTCTTACCCTCAATTCTTGTTTCCGTAGCCTTAGGTTTGGGACTTGTTCTAGAACTTACAAACTTTAGGAAAAATTGAAACAAATTCCCTTTAGATCCTCAAAAACCCTTGCCCCAGCATTCGTTTAGGTTTTGCCGAGGTCCTTTAAACCCTAACAAACCACTTCCTTTTGCAATCCAACACTTCCCCTTAGGCCGACGTCATGGGTATGTGGAGGTGGAAGGTAGACACCCTAATTAAGCTAGAATATTTCAGGCAAGAGTTCGCCATCCCTATCAATGTTCACCTCAGGTTGGCTGGGGAGGAGGACTCCATCATGCCCAAGGACGACTCTATGCCTTTTCCAGTCGTAGCCTTCGTAGAGTATGGACTTAGGCTCCCTCTTGATATTCTCTTCCGAGAAGTCCTTCACTATTATAAACTCAACCCAATGCAATTAGCCATTAACTCTTACAGAGTCATCAACGGTATTATCGCTTTAGCTAGCCGAGAAAATCCTAGGGTAACTCTAGCCGACATCCAGTACTACTACACCATGTGTGGCCTTAAGTCAGAAAAATGCTACATTTACTACCTTCAGCCGAGGTCGATGGAATACAAACTCATCGCCGACCTCCCTGATTCCAACAAGGGCGTCGGGGACGATTACTTCATCGTCTCAAGCAACTGGGAGTTCCTTCCAGAAGATGACCTTCACCTCTACCCTTTAAGCCGTACATTGTTCAGAGAGGGAGATGGTAAGAGCCAAGTGTTTACTTTTACTTGCTTCTCAAGTCTTTTTTACTTTGATATTTTTATATGTTCTAATGTCTGTATGTTTTATTTTGCAGTTCTTCCTCAACCTCCAAAGGACTTCCGCAAAAACTTCTATCCTAGGAAGGATTTTAAGAAGCTACTCAACTTGCCTATCAATCAACCCAAGGCTCCTCTTCTCCTGAACTATATCCTGACTTACAAATTCATCTTGCCCGACGTCCTGAAGAAGGGCAAGTCCCCTCATTCCGCCACAACTCCTCCTACAACTTCATCACCTCGGCCAGATCAGGGATCAACCTCTGATCCAGCAGAACAGCCATCAACCTCGGCTCCATAACTAATCCCACCTTCTCAATGCAAACACCGACGTCGAACTACAGCCGCCGTCGAGATAAGTCGTAAGAAGGCTGTAGCAGACGACCTTCTAGCCGACATCCCCAACTCTGTCACCGCACAACCTTCACCATCCCAGTCTCAGCCAAAGCCAAAGCCAAAGCCAAAAAGACTGAAGAAAGCCCAACCTAAGGCAACGGTAACTCAGATCGACTCTGAGGACACCTTGCCGATCTCCAAAATTGCTGAGGCGGAAAAAAATGCCTCCGCCGCTGAAAAGAGGCCCGCCGAGGCTGCTCCCTCTGAATCAACCCGGTCAAAGAAGCCGAGGTTAGAGCCTATGACAACCCCGAGGTCCATGAAATCTGATGCCCCCTAGGCCCCTCCAATCACCATTGAGGACAAGCCAATCAGGGTTGGCGACAGCGTGACTGACATTGAAGTCGACATTGCCCTTTCTGCTGCCTTGCTCCTTCTTGGGAACCTCGACCGTAATGCCAAGGTCAGCAAATATGCAAACTTCGCTCTAATGTTACAACACTCTGTAAAAGTAAGCTCCTAACACTTGGCACTTTTCATTCTCTGTTTTTCCATACTTAGAATTTTACTCACTTTTGTTTTGTCCATTTCTTCTAGGCGATCCAGCACGTCCATTCCTTCACGATGTAGGCTTTCGACATCAAGAAGGAGTTGGTCAACAAGACCAAGGAGGCTGCTAGTTTGTTGAAGACCGTTAACAGAGCCGAGGCCAAGATGAAGACTTTGATAGATCAGGCCAAGGCAGCCAAAAAAGCTCAAAATGAGGCCAATGAAAAGGTAGGAGCTACTGAGGCCATTGCCAAGGTCCTTGAAGCCGAGAAGAAAGAGGCCGAAGCAAAGACTGCCGAAGCCTAGGCCGAGCTCATTCCTGCCTTGGCCACAAAGGATGCCGAGATCAAAGCGGCAAATGAGAAGGCGTATGCCGAAGTGGCAGCTGACGTCAAAGAAGACCACAAGAAACAAGTGAAGCAGGCATGCAACAAGGGTTTCACCCTTGGTTGAATGGCTACTCTGAAGGAGTTGGCTGTCCCTGAGGACTCTCCTCTCAAGAATGCTAGCAACCTCATCCTGCTATTTCCTTCCTCTGCAAGCCAATCCGAGGACGAGGCTGAGTCCGAAGAGGAAGCTGAGGCCGAAAAGTCCGAGAAGGTTGTGGATGCTGGGGCCAAGTCCCCAACTCTGAATGAGCAAGTCTTGGACTTGACTCAAGATGAGGAGGACGAGGTCTCAAAAGATGCCATCCCTGAGAAGACAACCTCTAACGCGCCTATCGCCGAGAAGAGCATCGACCAGACTCTCCAAAAGATCGACGCCAAGCTCGCGGCTGAGAAAGCTGCCGAGAAGAGTTCTCAGATGTCTTTCGAGCCCCAAACCAATCCAACTGATGATGCCGAATAGTATAATCTTGAAGCTTTTCCTCTGTACTTAGTACTTTTTTTTCTTTTTGAACAATGTTTAGCACTTTATTTGGCCGATGTGCCTTTTTGTAATCTGAATAATTATTCTTCAATGTCAGGCCAAAGTGCCTTCTTTCCTTATCTAAATGCATTCTCTAATTTCTTCTTTCAATGTGATTATATGCTTGTATGCTTTACTGCTTCCATACTTAGAATATTTTTCATGTCTTCAGTATGCCTTTTTTGTATAGTCTCCTCGGATTAACATATCTCGGACAAAACTTCCAATCTTGCTTATCTCGGCCTTGGCTTAACACTTGAAAACATTTGTAAAAAATATTTTCACAAGTGCTATATAAAACCTGCCACTTTACTTTTACTTAGCAAGACTTCTATCTTCAAATATCTTCCAAGTCTTTGCAACATGGTAATCTCAGCAAGTACGTAGATACTTCTTTTAACATATTTTGGCTTAACTTCAACTTGTAAATTTTTCTTAAAATTTCAACAAGTGTTAAACCATCTTTCCTTTAACATAACCTCAGCGTAACTTCAACTTGTAAATTTTTCTTAAAATTTCAACAAGTGTTAAACCAACCTTTGGCATGTAGATTCCAACTCCCAAGCATCATTCTCCAGCCTTTTGCCCCCTAATGTGAACTTAAGTTCCACTTGGGTTCTCATTAAGCATGTGGCTTTGCCCTCGTCGCCGAGGTCAGATTCAAACAAAAACTGGCCGAGGTTACGAACCTTGGTCTCTTTGTTAATCTGTGTCTGACTCTGCCGATATGGCAGGTCTAGGTTAATTCAACTTAGTTCAATTCTATTATGTGCGAGTATAATTCAACTCTGCCATATAATAAGTCTAAGTTATTCGTCATGTGTCAATTAGAAACATCGCCAACTTAGTTCAACTCTATTATATGCAAGTATAATTCAACTCTGCCATATAAAAAGTCTAAGTTATTCGTTATGTTTCAATCAAAAACATCGCCAACTTAGTTCAACTCTATTATATGCAAGTATAATTCAACCCTGCCATATAAAAAGTCTAAGTTATTCGTCATGTTTCAATCAGAAACATCACCAACTTAGTTCAACTCTATTATATGCAAGTATAATTCAACTCTGTCATATAATAAGTTTAAGTTATTCGTCATGTTTCAATCAGAAACATCGCCAAGGGACTGTTCAATCGTGTTACACAAGTTTTGAAATAAAAAATCGAGCTAAAATTTTATTAATTACTTCTGCTAATAACAGCAAAACTTCAAAATAAAAGGAAATCTTAATGATAGAAAAACTTCAGGTTGCAAGTATTCCAAGGTCTTAGCAACTTTTTGCCTTCACTATCTTCAAGCCGATATGCCCCATTGCCCAGGACCGAGATGATTCTATAAGGTCCCTCCCAGTTTGGGCCAAGCTTGCCCTCTCTGGGATCCTTCTTGTTGCCGACGACCTTTCTCAGGACGAGGTCCCCAACTTGAAACTCTCGTGGGTTGACCTTTTTATTGTAAGCCTTGGCAAGCTACTGCTGGTATGTCCCTAGCTGAATTGCTGCCTTCTCCCTTCTTTCTTCTAGTAGATCCAGATCTCAGGCTAAAAATGCATCATTAGTCCCATTTTCCACTTCCTGGGTTTTGATCCTGGGATGCCGACCTCCAGTGGAATAACTGCTTCTGTGCCATAAGCCATGGGAAATGGGGATTCCCCAGTTGATCTTCTCGACGTAATCCGATATGCCCAGAGTACACTGGGCAACTCATCCACCCACTTTCCCTTTGCTGCTTCCAGCCTCTTCTTGATCCCATCCAAGATGACCTTATTGGATCCTTCTGCTTGACCATTGCTTTGAGGAAAGCTTGGAGTAGAGTACTAATTCTTGATCTTGTACTTTGAACAGAAGCTCTTGATTAGCTTACTGTCAAACTGTGTACCATTGTCTGCTATTATTGCCCTTGGGTTCCCAAACCTGGTGATGATGTTCTTCCATATGAAGTTTTTTATATCAATGTCCCGAATCTTTGCGAGGGGTTCAGCTTCAACCCACTTGGTAAAATAATCTGTTGCCACTATTAGGAACTTCCTTTGTCCAGTCGCTTGAGGCAGTTGTCCAACAAGGTCCATGCCCCATTGGGCAAATGGCCAAGGGCTGGACACTAGGTTCAAATCTGCTGCTGGTTGGTGAATCAAAGGTGCAAACCTCTGACACTTCTCACATTTTCTGACATAGGCTTCAGCATCTTTCTGCATACAGGGCCACCAGTATCCCTAAGTAATGGCCCTATGAGCAACTGACCTGCCCCTAGTGTGGCTTCCACATACTCCTTCATGTATCTCATACAGGAAGTCTTCAACTTGTGAAGGATGCACATACCTTAAAAGAGGTCCTGTAAAAGATCTTCTGTAGAGATGCCTTTCTGTTGTCAGACTAAATCTTGCCGACTTCAGTCTGATCTTGTGTGCTTCTTTATGATCATCTGGTTGTTTTCCCTCTTTAAGAAATACTATTACTGCATCCGTTCAGCTTGGTCCCATATCCACACACATTGCTTCATGCTCTGTGTTCAATGGTTCTACACTTGGACCTGACAAGTATTTAATCATTATTGTCCTTGCCTCTCCTGGTTTCATTGCACTAGCCAGGTTGGCCAAGGCATCAACATGGTTGTTGTCATCTCGGCCGACTTGCTGTAGTCGATAATTTTGGAACAATGCCATCAGTCTGCCCACCTCTTTTACATAGGCCACCATTATCTCATCTCGGGCTGCATATTCACCTGTTGCCTGGTTGATGATAAGTTGGTAGTCACAAAAGACCATTACCTCGTCGGCTTCCATTGCTGCTGGCAATTTAAACCCTCTGATCAGGGCTTCATACTCTGCCTCGTTGTTTGAGGCCTTAAACCCCAAATGAATGGATTGTTTAAGCATCTGTCCATCCGGTGATACTAGCACTACTCTTGCCCCCGCTGCTTGTCGATTTGAACTTCCGTCATCGAACATGCGAAAGTCGCCGACATAAATATTACAGGGCCTGAGTTTCTCTTCTTTCCTCTGTTTGGATATCCCCAACTAGGTTTCTCCTTGTTCACCTAGACCTTGTATACCTCGGCTCAACAGAGCCCGATGTATGATGGCACCTAGTGTGAACTCGGCCATGAAGTTGGCCAAAACTTGACCTAGTGTGAACTCGACCCGTGTTAGCTTCTCCAAGGGTAGGTATCTGGTCTCTGCATCTACTAGGGTTTTACTCACGTAGTAAACTGCCATTTGCTCTCCCTTTTCTTCTCTGATTACTACTGCACTCACTGCATGCTCTGATACTGCCAAGTATAAGAACAGCTCCTCTCCAGGCACTGGATTTAAGAGAACAGGAGCTGTGGTCAAATACTTCTTCAAGTCGGCCAAGGCGACTTCGCACTCTTCTGTCCATAAGAAGTCTGTGGCTTTTTTCACTAAGCTGAAGAAAGGTTTACATTTTTTCAAAGCTTCTGCTTATGAATCTATTCAGGACTGTAGCCCTTCCAGTCAACATCTGCACTTCTTTTGCCGATGTTGGGCTCTTCAATTCTAAGATGGCCTTGATCTGATCCGGGCTAGCCTCAATGTCCCTTCTAGTAACCAAGTATCCTAAGAACTTACCAGACCCAACTCTAAATGCGCACTTCGATGCATTGAGTTGAAGCCGATATGTTCTAAGGATGTCAAAAACTATCTTTAAGTTTTCCAGATGATCCTCAAGTTCCTTGGTCTTCACGACCATGTCATCTATGTATACCTCCATTGTTCTGCCTATTAGATGCCTGAACATCTTGGTCACCAATCTCTGGTAAGTTCCTCCTGCATTTTTCAACCCAAAAGGCATCACTCTGTAGCAATACAACCCTTTTGGGGTGATAAATGCAGTCTTCTCCTCACAGCTATCTGATGGTACCTTTTGTAAGCATCCAAGAAGCTCATCCTTCCATGCCCTGAAGTGGCATCCACCAATTGGTCAATCTTGGGTAGTGGGAAACTGTCTTTGGGACAAGCCTTGTTCAGGCTGGTGAAGTCCACACAGACCCTCCACTTCCCATTCTTTTTCTTCACAACAACCGTGTTTGATAACCATGTCGGGTAATTTACCTCTCGAATTGCTCTGGCCTCTAGAAGTTTATCCACTTCCTCTTCTACTGCCTCAACATGCATCAACGTCGGCCTTCTTGCTCGCTGGATGACAGGTTTAGCCAACCTGTCCACATTCAGTTTATGGCAAGTGACCTCGGGGTCAATGCCAAGCATCTCGTACGGTGTCCAAGCAAACACCTCATGGTTTGCTCTCCAGAATGCTTCTAACTCCTTCTCCTCTTCCTCGGCCAAGCCTGAGCCGAGGAGGAAGAAGCGTTCTTCATCCCCTTGCTGGACTAAGATCTTCTTCAGGGCTTTCTCACTTTTCTCGGCTGGTTCCTTGCCGACGTCCTCAAGGACCTCCATGTCCTCATCTTCAATCTCTGCTGCTTCTGTTTCTCGTATGTTGCAGGTGGATTTCATTGCTGCAATGTAGCAATTCTTTGCCTGTACTTGATCCCTTTTAACCTCCTCAATTCCATGTTCTATTAGGAACCGCAACAGCTGGTGCAATGTTGAGGGAACAACCCCCATTGCATACAGCCATGGCCTTCCCAGGATAACACTGTAAGGGGAGGGAGTGTCAATTATTATGAACTCAGTTTTTATCTTCTTGGTGCCAGCCTGCACCTCCAAACTTACTGCTCCTAGGGGCTACGTCGGCGTTCCATTGAACCCAACCATTGGATCATTAGATTGTTCCAGATCATCTTGGTGAAGGCCAAGTTCCTTGTAACACCTGACATACATGATGTCACAAGAGCTACCCTGGTCAATCAGGATTCGTTTTACCTGGCATTCTCCAATCTGGAGGGATATTACCAAGGCATCGTCGTGTGGATGCTGCACCATCTCTAGGTCGTCTTCAATAAAGGACACCACTGGTCCCTGGCACTCGTCTGCCCTAGGTCTCTTCTGTCGGACCTGATACACATGTTGTAATTGTTTTACCTTCTGAGTTTTCCCACGTATCTCGTTCTCATTGACCTTCAAGTGAATCACATTGATCACTCGAGGTCCGCCAACTTGCGGTTGCGGTGCTAGTGGAGGTGGTGCTGCTAGTGCCTGAGGCACTCTCGCTTGCTCTTTCCTTGTCCTGTTTCATCTACTAGGTCCTCCAGACACTACAAGAATTAACACTTTTGGCAACAAAAAAATTGGTCGCTAAAAATCTATTTTTGGTCGGCAAAAGTTATCCGCGACCAATTTTTTTGGTCGCTACTTTGGTCGCCAATTGAGGGTCGGCAAAAGTAATTCGCGACCAAAATATTGGTTGGTCGGCAAAACTTGGATTTGCCGACTAAATTTTTGGTCGCTAATTATTTAATTACCGCGACTAATTTATTTTGTCGCTAAAACACTTTGGTCGCAAAAAGTCGCCTTTTGCCGACCACATTTCTTAGTCGCCAATTGACACATTTCGCGACCAAAAATTTTGGTCGGCAATCGTGACATTCCGCGACCAAAAAATTTTGGTCGGCAATCGTGACATTCCGCGACCAAAAAGTTTGGTCGCCAATTGTGACATTCCACGACCAAAAAAAGTTTTGGTCGCCATTTGTTACTTTTCTCGACCAAAACTTTTGGTCGGCAAAAGTGAGTTTCCACGACCAAGAGTTGTTTTGGTCAGCAATAGATGTATTTTTTGCGACCAAAACTCTTGGTCGGCAATTGTCATTTTTTGCAAAAAAAAATTATTTATTTGTCGCGACTAATAAATTGATCGCCAAAACAGGAAAACAATACACCTGTAATTCCTAATAATTTATTCAATCCATAATAAACCTATAATTTTAAAGCATCATTCAAATTAACTGAATCATTAACATTCAATCACAATACATAATTCATTAACATTCGACACAATACAACTATTCTAAGTTTTCATTCACAAGTCACATCCATCTAGCATAACAATTTGAAACATAACTATTTGTTATCCATGCGCAGCTATCAACAAATAAAACTACTAATATTTGTTATCCATACACATCCATCCAAAAATATTTAATCCTCCCAAAAATGCTCATACTGCCAAGTAGTCTTGTACAATTTTCTTTCATCTTATTTGTATGAATCTGAAGAATTTGTAAGCGACCATGCTCATCAGGAAGGCTTATCTCCACTTGGACTTCCAAACGTCCAGGCCTGAAAAGAAAAGAGTCAAAATCTATTTCAGTAAGAGAAGGAGAGAGAAGAATTAAAATCTAATTTAGTAAGAAATCTTTATTTAGGAACTTGTCCATATAAAATAAGTTCTACTGAAATGTCAAACAATCAGCAATTTTATACCAGCTAACCATAATGAAATAATTTTATTTAGCACAACAGAGAAGAGGTATGCACTATAGAAGTCACCTCAAAAGTGCATCATCAAGCAAATCCTTCCTGTTGGTCATCCCAATCAGCAAAACATTGTTCAGTGACTCAACACCATCTATCTAAACAGCAAGTAATTTTCAATCAGTTCCTGAAATTTGTTAGCCTGGTGTAGCTTTACCACAGTGACATTTTCCTACTAATATTACAGAGAAGTTGAAATACAGTTAAACCAACCTTTGTTAGGAGCTGGTTGACAATGCTATCATAAACTCTAGTACCATCTCTAGTTGAACCTCTTGACTGCAAGAGCAAGCCAAAGAATAAATTGCATAACCAAATAATCAAACTGTTATAGCAATAACAAATTATCTTAATTTATTGGATAACATAACACCAGAAGAGATTGCAGAATGGCTAACAATTACATGGCTCATTAGAACACTGAAAACATAAATAAATCCAATAGTAAAAGACAGTTATCAAAAATACTAATCAATTATTAGCTACAAAGTACAAGTATCTTAACAAACTTGACTCAAAATCAAAAGGCCTTTTTGGACAATTCATAAACTTGACCTATCATGAAAAATATTTACTAACATCAACTAAATCAAAATAGACGTTGGATCCTAATTTGCAGATTGAGCAATGAAATTAAAAACTAGTTGTCGGCAAATGCAAGTCCTCAGAAGTGTGAATGTTAATAAGACTTGTCAGACAAGCTCTTGAAAGTGTGACGTTCTCTGGACTACATTGATATAATGTAAAAACATTTATTTGAGGATTCGGATTATTTGCTCAATTTGAAAATCAAACATTCAAATCATTACTCAACAGTTCTTTCATGATGAAGCAACAGTTGAATGTGCACCTAATGATTTCAGATTGACTGATTAAACTCCAAAAAATCATTCTCGACTATCTTCTTTCATTCATTTAAAGAAAAACATAAGAAGAAAAAGAAGAAGCTAAACACACAAGGCTGATGATGCACCTAATGATTTCAGATCGACTGATTAAACTCCAAAAAATCATTCTTGACTATCTTCTTTCATTCATTTAAAGAAAAACATAAGAAGAAAAAGAAGAAGCTAAAGACACAAGATTCATGACAGATGGTTAACCATATGAGACTAGCTAATCATGGTAATCCATCAATGTGAATGAAACTTGAATGCTCCTGTTCTTTTTGCACTTCATATTGCCTTCTACACCCACCATCTATTGGAAAAATAATTTGATAAAGTAAACGAGTTGGTTGGGTTCATTTGTCCAACCCATAGGGCTGTATCCAATTCAACCCAACCCATTTATTAGATGAGTGGGTTTGGGTTGGGCTGTTTTAAATATATAACCTGTTTTGACCCTCCCAAACCAAACCCATTTTCCACCTCTAAAGATTACTAATTATAACAGCAAAGTTGAATTGGTGG